>JAQIWH010001778.1:0-28823 GCA_034695005.1 Cryptops parisi
TATATATATATATATATATATATATATATATATATATATATATATATGTATATATGAAACAAACAAACAAACGGGAAATCCTAGCGTTATGATATATTCTTCGATATAATCTTTTTTTCTGATGTAATCTAATTGCAGATCTTATTTAATAACAAGTACGTTAAAAATGTCTTTTAAGCATACTTTTTATATAGCTTACTATCATATAGAGATATACTACATCTACATACATAATACAAAAAAATACATTTTTGATTGCTGCATATTTTTATTTATGCAAAACTCGATTTATGCAAATTAAAACTTATGCAGTTTCTGAGCAATTTCGGTAGCCAATTTACGCGTGTTTCGAGTAATTTCCATTTTTGATTTCTGCACGCTTCGATTTATTTATTTTTATATGCGAATTTTTTACATTGGATTTATGCGATTTTTGATATATGCGAATAATTTATTTGCGGTTTTCGTTTTACTCGTTTTCGGTACATTGAACTTTACAGTATATTCTCATAAACGACTGTAGATGACAGAATACATTCAATTCCTAGCTCGTTCACTCAATTACAGACTCACAAGCGTAGAGTATAATGATGTGCTAAAGAGTATAGAATAATGTGCTTTCAAATTAAGTTGTTTTTCAAATTTGTAAAAAACATGAAATCAGTAAATAAAAAAAAAATATGCAAAATTGATCAGATTTTCCTAATTTTAGTTAGGAAAAAATTATTAAAATCTGATCAATTTTGCATATTTTTTGTTGAAAACTGGATATCCGAATAGTTTATAGCACCGTCATTCTTTCAAATTTAGTTTATAGCCCCATTCATCGACTAAGTTTTCTGCTTGAAACCAACGCGTGCATTGGACAGTTTTGAAAGAAAAGGAGAAGAAAAGAAGAGAAATCGAAAAAATAAAAACACACAAAAGTCTATTGGGTTCCCTTAAGGGCCGCCCAACCGAGTTGGATACTTCTCGGGCAAGAAAAGAAAAGTGTGGGGGAAGATTCACGAAACGAGAGTAAAAAAAAGGGGTAATTGCGCCCTTGATAGTTCTGGCCGCAGAGTCAGCACTTTTGTCCACGCAAACCTACTAGAAAGAGTTCGGTCAGGTTTTGTACGGATTGGGTAAAACCTCGTGGGGCCTTAGACCCCTTACACAACACCACACCACCACCACCACCTCGACAAACTCTCTTTTCCTTTTGCATCATCTTGCTACAATACTATTCCAACCTTCCACCTGCCACGCATTCCATTCGATGCACCTGCAACACACAATGAAGTTTTGCAGTCGCTTTTCTTGCGCATCTTTCCAACATCCAGGTGGTTTTTCCATTCTCTTCTTTATTTTCTTTTATATACTTTTTTCTTCTTGCTGTTGTTGTATACGTATTTCTTTCCCTACTGCGACAGAGTTAGTTTTCTGTACCAGATTGAAAGCGAAGTGAAGGGTGGGATGCTTTTGGCTCCGAAACTTTTTTTTTTTACACCTAGCTTTTTTTATTTTCTCTTTTGGATACTACTACTACTATAGTTCTTGTTGGTGGCGGTAGTGGTAAAAGAAGCGGTTTCACCAAAAGAGAAGAACTGCTACTGCGTGGGTGATCGACCGCAAAGAATGATGCTACCTATCCCCGTGGGAATTCTAGCTCTGGGCTCCTCAGAAAACGTGTCACAATAAATGGAAGCCACGCGTTGGTCGATAATGCACGCTAGTTAACGACTAACGACCAGAACCGACTTTTAAAGCGCTTCGTAACCCCCGGGATACCGAATGCATTACGATAGAGTACATTTCTACCCACTCATCCAACATTGAAAACCACGTTTTGAGTGGCTATCTCAAACTCAGAAGTAACTCTTATCATCTCTCCAAACAAAGAAGAGGATGGTAGTTTTTTTTACAACTACAGTGGAATCTCTATGTTTATCATCAATTATCATTATCATTAATTTCAACATAACAAAAGTGTAAAAATATAAAAAAAAAAATTGTACGATCGCGAACAAATGAATGTTCACGAAGAAATAAATGTCCTTTGTGTGTTAAGTTAAACTCACAATACTCTATCCATATACTTAAAATAAAAATAGTAGTACCATTGACAATAAATTATGATTATTCTTGGACCCACTTACATTCAGGTACCAATTGTCATTAAATTTTTGTACAGTATTTACATCTACAGTACATAATGCGAGCAAAGATAGGCCGACAAGAAGAGTTTTAATTATATAGCTAGCATTGAAAGGTATAAAGCTCATAGATGTGTTGAAATTTCCAATGTATACTGTACTAAAATATTCATAATATACTGAACTGTCCATTTGCGTATATTCTGTCCATAGGATTGAATTGTCGTACTGAAATGTCTGTAGTGAAATATTGACATTTTCAATGTAAACATCCAGTTTCTGTAAACGTTTATTTTGTGTTGACTAATGAATAAATGCAATAAGTTTTCACCAATAAAATATTCGGACGTGCGAATTATGAATAAAACAAATTTTGAAGAAAAACACTATTTTCGCTAAACCCTAGTCGATGCCTACATAGCCAAAAAAATATGACAATGACAAATCATATATAGCATAATCAATTTCGTCTACTTGTAGCATCAGAAGAAGAAGTTATTGCAAGTCACAAAAAAACATCAATCAAGCTTATAATAGATTAACGAGATAAAATAAATAAGTTTCGTTGTCACTATGACTACCCAGCATTACGGTATCTTGGTAACCACTATAAAAATTATTCACTTTGTATAAATTAACAACAACATGATGAGCTCTCAATCGAAATTTTAATGAATTTGTTTTTGTTTTTTTGTGTTTGTTTCTTAACCAAACTCGTGCATTTCTCGACCTTTTTATTGGGTTTAATGAATCAAGAAATGCAAACCTAAATCACCGCTATCATTATTTTTTTTCTTTCCAAAAAAGATAATAAACAAACACAAAACGGAAATTCGCATTGAAATTCACTCGAGCAATTGGTATGCTTAATTCCTTCCGAATCGAAAGAACACACAAGAAGAGATAAAAACAAACATTCCTCTAAAACCGAGTGGCATTTCCAAAAGAAAGGACACCTTAAGTATATATGAAGAAGAAGAAGAATTCAGGACACTTTTGGAATCGTATGAGGAGTTTTGCCTCGATGTTGTCGTCAATGATGAAAAGCGCTAGAGATGATGTGGTTTTTCATGTCGGGCCCGTTGCCATGACAATTTACCTCGTCAATACCGATCGTTCTGTAGCCAACATCGTTTTCAGTTTTTACTAGTGCACATCCACCAACATCTACTTTTAGCATCGCGCACACTTTTTCGCCTTGTTATTTTATTTTTTCTTTTTTGCAACCAATGGTGAGCTGCGCAACTTGTCTTCAAGTAAGCTGATATTCCCGTGTTTGCCATGAAATACTTGGGGAATCGAGAAATTTAATTTGAGCTTTTCTGAGGCCTGGGTGAACGAGATGAAACGAGGAACGTGCGCTTCTGTACCATCTCTTGTTCAACAGCTAGTAAAATTTGTCATGTGGGCGCCATCGTCCATATTTTTTTTTTTACTTTACTTTTTCTTTACTAGTACTTCTTCGTCCTTTTCCACTCTTTTTTTTTATCATCGTTAGTTTTTTTTTCTTTCTGGAAGTTGTTGGTTTTTATTTTTTTCCACTTTCCAAAAATTCCCCATGTGCAGTTTCTCTCTTTTAATATCGCAGCTTCCATTTTTTTCTTTTTAAACGGATAAAGATGCAGTAATTTCTTCATTTTTCGCTTCTCTTCGCCACCCAAACTCTTAACGAAAACTCTTAATATCATAAAAAAAAATACTTTTTTATTTTATTTTATTTTATTTTATTTTATTTATTCTTTTTTTTTTGTTTCGTCAAAACAACGAAACACTTTTTGAATATGCTTTTTTGTTGCTAAATAAAAAAAAAAAATGAAAAGATTTTCACTGACTTAACTCTTACTTTTAACTTTATCAACTACAAAAGCAACACTACAAAATGCAATTACGACACACTTGTCATTTCCCTGATGTCAGTTTTCCTAAACTAAAAACCAAAAACTTTTCTTTATTATTACCCCCTTTTTTCATAGTCAACCGCGGTAACGTTAAATACGTTAAAAGCTTTACGATGTAAAACATGAGCTTAGTCTCGTGAGCTTATTATTTAATAACTATGCCAAAACGATCATATTATTTTTAAAAGATACCATTCTTTATAAGGTTATATTTTTTATTTTATAAAATCATACTTATAAGAATACTAACTAAAAACCCAGTGCTTCGTGAAAACAATGAGAAAAAAAAGCGCTAACAGAATTTGAGTTTCCATAAGAATTGATAGAAATCAAATTAATTTGTTCTCAACGTCCAGATAAAAATGTATCAGAATTAAATGAAAGGTGAATACAGATTCGCACCTTTACAAACTACAATACAAAACTGAATATGTATTGTAGTTTATAGCAAGTAATTTAAAAAACTGCGTTTTTTTGTAACTTTTTATACAATCCAGTAATTGAAACAAATACGTGGAAATATAGGTTGAAATTTGTTAAGTGTTTATTTGGATAGATCGGTTTTATACTCTCAACAATGAATGGCTGCTTACGTAATGAGGTAGTACACTATGTAGTAATCTACATATTTAAAAAAATAGTAATCTACATATAAAAAAAAATAATTTCATTTTGTGTACAATAATGTGTGTGTGGTATATTAAAACGTAGGTACCTGTAGTACATATAGTACTTATATGCCGTCAGAAAACATATTGCGAGGAAAAACGGCCCATTCGTCTGACAAAATCTCAGAATTGACCGGACATTGATTCGAATAAATTTGATACAATAAAATGTTCCACGTTCCCAACCTTTGTTCAAAATGTCAGCTCTGTAGGTCATTGGGAACATACCAAAAAGGTAACTAAAATGTTGAATCACTTTGACCTCATAATAAGTTAAATAAAAAGAGGTTACATCTAACAGCGTTATATCTAAAATTCACTAATCGAACTAAGACCGAAGACCGGAAGTAAGACCGTGGGAATGCCGTACTGCATATTTAGTATACAAATATTTTTTACTTGTTAGTAAAATAAAAATTCTTTTTCGTCCATTTACGTTTTAACACATGGTCGATGTAATTTATTATACAAGTGGTGTGAAACCACTGGAAGTGAAAATTTGGCTCAAGGTGGGGGGAAAACAAGAGTCGGTCGTCTTTAAAATCGCTACAAGCCAGCGTTACCAATATTGTTTTTTTTTAGAAAAGCATTATCACCCCCGTTTTGCTCAAAACATTTCTTCCCTCCTAAGAAAAGCGAGTGTTAAAAGATTGTTGGGCATCGACACCTCTTTCGCCAGCTTATAAGATGCAGGCGTTGCTTAGACTGTTGCCAGCTGTGACCCTTCATTGACCCGTT
Organism: Cryptops parisi; assembly: GCA_034695005.1. Classification (NCBI taxonomy): domain Eukaryota; kingdom Metazoa; phylum Arthropoda; class Chilopoda; order Scolopendromorpha; family Cryptopidae; genus Cryptops; species Cryptops parisi. Next base: position 5,440 of record JAQIWH010001778.1, read on the forward strand.
CTTCAGAGTTTGCCTCCTATTGCTACTTGGCGTCGCTTTCGCACGAGCGGACACACACACCAACACCCCCCTAGTCTCACCTTAAAACTTGGCTATTCGTGCGGAAGGGGCAGGCCGTTAACCGAAGCGCTAATTGTGACAAGGATTCATCGAAGAAAAATCTTTCCAAGCTAAAGAACTACAACACACCCATACGCACTAGTGTAACTACTTCTTCTCAAGACGCCGAGGAGGTCTTTAATATGAAAAGGCCACCATGTTCAGATGGGAATTTCCATTGTTCGCTCGCCATCTTGCAAAAGTTGTACACGTTAAAAACTAAGGTCAATTATTTTTTCCTCCCATTCTTGTTTCCACAGTCGATGGTGGGTAATAAGGTTAGGTTATTTCTCTCCTTACAGTTAGTTCACGAATCACTAATTAAAAATCAGAGAGAATCAAAAGTGCATTAACCCCGGTGCGAGGCTAGAGAAAACGACTTTTTCGAACGATATAAATGCTAACAAACTAAACGTTACAACGCAAAAGAACCGTTTTCTTTGAACTTAATGAAAATTTTAGAAAGCGAAGTAGTTGACATTAAATTTCATCGGTCGTTTATGACGTGTAGACCGTATTGTTACAATCACATGGGTTACTGTAATATTTCCAAAAAAAAAGAGGCCTTATATATAGGTCACCGTCTGGTACATTGCCAAAGAGGGGGCTACAAAATGGAAATTGCGTTTTTTTTCTTTAAAAGACAAAAAAAAAAGACTTTCAGGAAAAAACTGTTGGTTATTTCACTGATAGGCAGGAAGCTGGTTGTTGCACTGGTCACTGAAGAAACCAATACAAGAAAAGAAAGTTGGAATGCTTCCAGGTGGATAAAAAGCCAAAAAAAATATATATAAAAATAAGATGGAGTCGCAATCGAACAGTTGGGAGACTGAACTTCCGACAAGCCCCTAGCAGTGACCAAAAAAGCAGAAGGGTCGAATGGCCATTGCAAAATGCGCTTAGGAGACAGTTGATTTCATCCACAATATAAAAGTTTTCCGATTCCAAATGGATTTCAGCTGACGAATCTCATCCCTCACCAACACGTTTCACCGACCTTCCCCCTAGCTGGCATTTGCCCCCATTTTTTTCTTCTCTTTTACGTCTTGTCTTGGATTCCTTTGTAACTGGGTTTGCAATGATATTGCTGGATTTGCGCCTTTTACGTGACGCGTTTCTTGAAGGAGCTTGAGGTGGTTCGACACGAATACAACATCACTTCTAAGAGAGACCTCGACTTTGGTGGTGGCAAGTTGGATGAGGTTAGACTATAATTTTATTGACAACGTTTGAAGAATTTGGGGATTTGGTGCAAAGGTGAAAACACACCCTCTCCTTGTTTTCTTGGCAGCAAGATTTGGCATTGACCATCGACTGAAAGTGCTAGACCACAGTGCTATGAGGAATTTATTTCAAACCATAACTGTTTAAAAATTGAAATAGACTGAAATTTAAAATTTATAGTTTTACTATAGTTTATTTGGCCACGCAGGGACCAACAAGCACAAACACAAAATAAATAAAAATGAAAAAAGGGAAGAACAGATTGAATCATACAGGTTATGTGTATTTAATATATGTAGGTTAAACAATGGCTTAGCAATGTCAAAGATTTACATTGTATAAGGTACTTTATGACAAATTACCAAATCAATGCAAAACAAATTTTATTTAATTGTTTTGTTTTTCTTCCTTAAACAACGCTAAAAGATACTACAATACCAAAGACTGTATAATTTACACATAACTTGTCAAATGTTAAAAATATGAAAGACAATAAAACACAACAGCTTCACATCAATAGAAGACAAATGCTACCCTCAATAAGCGTCTCATCTTTCCAGCTTATGGCTTAAATCGTATTATGTTGAGATGAAAAGTGGAGATTATGGGTTAGACACCAGGTATATAGTAGCTATTAGACAATAGGGATGTGTTCATCAATTTTCCCCCATTGAGAGCTAAGCAGCAGTGCGCCGCTACTGCATCTGCTGAATCCCAAGTAGTCGAGCAATACCCCCATTTCTTTCATGTGTCACCAATCACGACAAAGACACGATTAGGAAACCCCCACTGGGATAACGACTAGCAATTGTGGATGGAAAAGGGAAGGGACCAAGACGGACTAATCATTCGTCAAAATGAGTGAGACCCGTGTCGACAATGACATTCGAATCTCCTCGGAGATGGACTTGGCACGTGGAGGGGAAACAACTACAACGTCCTACTGAGGAAAGTCCTTAATTTGGACTCGAGTTTCTAGAGCGTGATTTATGAGTATACTAGTCTCTCGAGAGATTGTGGCTCTCTCTCTTTCTTTCTTTCTGTCTCTCTTTTCGAGTGTGAGTAAAGTAGGAGGAAGAAACTAAGAAAAAAGTTATACTCATCTCTATTAATTTTTTTTAATAAAAAGAAAAGTCAAGTTTATTGCACCGAGATTAACAAAAGAGAAGAAGAAATCGAGTTCATGCAACTAATAATAATAATGGCAACGGGAGATAAAAAGAGATGGTGAATGCGAAAGAGCACGCGAAAAGGTTTGAGGAATGTTGACAAATAAATTTCATCTTTAATTCCTGCACCTTGAACGTTACAACGCCAATGTCCTTGCTTTTAACCAACGAGCTGATAACGCGTTACAGCTTTCTAAATCCGCTTTGATTACATTTCCATTAACTTATCTACAAAGTCTTTCTTTATCGTAGAAGAAAAAAAAACATCCATTTTACTAACGAATGAATGGGTTTATCGGTTCATTTCAAACAGAAAACGATCAGCAAACAACACGAAGAAGAAGAAGAAAAATTGACATTAGTTAGCAAAATATACATTTAGAAAAATTTTGTATATAGCCATAAAGGATGTCGATCGTTTTTCTTACGATCGGGTTTCCTTGTTCTCGAAAAGAACAAAGTGGAAGACTTTTAAGATTCATCTCCACGCTTGAGTGATATCTTCTTTCCTGCAGAATTTTCTAATAATTTACGGTAGATAGCCTCACTCAGCGTGAAATATTCATGGGGGCCTTTACAACTTTCATGTCGGATGAAGGGGGGAGAAAAACTACTACACGACGTCTTTTACATAATTTCTCGTTTCCATTCTTTCTTCCTGTTTCTTCTTCTTTTTGTCAAAGGCACGTTTCAAAATTCCTCGCACAACGCTGCTCTTTAATAACATATGCCATGTTATCCTTTTCCCACTTCTTTTTCCGACGACACATTGTTTCTCTCGATAATTAACCACTTTTTTGTCCATTCCTCAAACCCCACCTTCTTCCTACTTCGTTTATTTTTTTCCGCCAACCAATCCTTGATATCCTATTTAACCAAAGTAAACAATTTTTTCTGCACCAACTTCGTTTGCTTCAATTCCCATAGTTTTCTGCAATCTCAAACGTACACCTTTAGACATGGAATTACAGTACGAGGAAGTTCCTTATACTTTTCAAACATCTGATAAATCCGGAAATGAAACAAAATTTAAACTGAAACGGAGAATTTTACATCGACGCTTTACTCGTCGTATGAAGAGCAATTTCGCTTTTCAAACCACTCATCGTGGGAAATCTTTTTATAACTCGTTATACAAGGCTAGATTGTGTATCATATATGAAAGACCTGGTGTAAAAGGGTGTTAAGTAACATTTTTGTTAAAAATGACTTACAAGCATTTTTTAATGTGTTAGGTGCAATTCTACCACCCTGCCGCATAATTTTGAGCAAAACAAAAAATATTATACAACAAATATATTAATGCAAGAAGTGTGAAATATCCCGAAATTGCGGGATATTTCTCGAAATTGTAAACATGTTAGTTAACATCCTTTAACACTAGGTCCTCATATAACACCTCGCCATTCACTCACTACCCCCACTTAAAGCATGCTGATCCATCTCTGGCTTTTCATTTACGACCGTAACTCAATACTATATTCTGTTTTCTCTGCATCTTGTTTACTGTGGACATATGTTTAAAAGGAGAACAGTTGGCTCGAATTATGCCGTCACTTCCTGTGGGTATCTGTTTATCGATCGTGCGACCCCTATCATAGCACATTACACATCTGTTACCCAGATCTTTTGTTGGGGAGTTCTAGACAGGGTGAGAAATGGCCGTCGGGTGACGCTGACCAAGCCACTGGCCCCCATTAGGAACCGACTTCCTCAGGTTGGTACCATGTTCAATTGTCCGATAATCTGTCATTGAAGAATGGTCCCGGGCTTGGCTTTGGCACATTGTTCGGTGGTAGGCACGCGCCTGCGCACTCGCAGATTAGGCGGCGCCGAGTTATTCTAAGATAATCCCTGGCGTTTGCGCAGGCTTCCCATACATTTCCAATTCTAATGACGACGCCACACTGATCAAAAGCAGAGCATTCTTCAAGATAAGATGGAGCAGGAGGTTTTGCAGGAAAGTGAATGCTGATGGAGAAAACGAGTTCCTTCTACCTACACCCGATGTTTTTTTCTGGAAAAAAAGGGGAAGGAAAAGAAGCAGGAAAAGAAAAATAACTCCTCGCTATATAGGAAGATGAAGTGCGAAGAAAAGCAGAAAAAAAAACACATGACGAAAAAAAGTTTCATTTAGACATCATCAGCTCAGCGAGGGTATCTTCTTTTGACAAACACACACACCCAAGCAGCATAGCGCACGCGCGGTCGATGTTTTAATTCTCCATTAAAATGCTCGACGGCATTTAATTATTGTGGCTACCTTTGAAAGTGACGTCACTACTTTGTCAGAATCCGACAGTTTTCTTCGATCGATGGGTGGAGGTGAAAATAAAAAAGTGTCACTGGATGTTGGCTCCCAGTACTTTTCGTCGAGCGAAGCGACATGGCTCTTCAATATCGAAAACAAGCTTCTTCATTCTTTGGCCTACAGGCTGTCAAAGCCGCGCACGTGCGCATGTTGGGGAGAGTGGGCAGATCTGCGGTCACAGTTAGCTTCAAACCGTGACATCGTAAATAGTTCAAAAGACGTGTAAAGCCACGATGCGAGTTTAATACACGAGCCAAGCATATGGTGTTAATTCGATTGGCTGCCGACAGGAGAAACCCTGAAGGGGTGGGATGAACAGGTGGGTATAGGACGAAGAGGAAATGGGGGGGGGAGCAACGAGAAGAGGATGCAATAGTAGAAGTGAGAAAACGAATTCTGAAGGCCTTCGTGAATAATGAATCGAGCTGCCACCAAAAGTTGGAGGCCAAAGCAAAATACACTTCGATGGGATGGCGGCCAAATGTCGATTCTTCAAGAGATCAAAACTAACGCGGGTTCTCTTTACCGCTGTTATATTTATCATGACTCGGAATGTACGTTTCATCTACGTTTTTTTTTATTATCAGATCGTGCAATGATATACACGAAGTTACGTATTTATCCATTAAATAATTTATCTCTGGTCAAAAATGACATCATAACTAAAGCTAAACTTACAAATATCGCAAGATTTTACGACAGTGTAAACTGACACGACATTGATCCGTCAAATAGAATTAAATCCACCGCGGACTGTGTCTACGCTTCAAATTTCAGCTCGTTGGGATATCGGGAAGTTGGTCAAAATAGACTGCAAAGATGTTGAAGCGCACACACCTACAGAACGGTCAAGTCAAGTTAAATAAAAGGTTGTAAAAACATCTATGCTCGCAAATATAAGTTTTGATGTTTTTTAATGTGCTATATGGATTTATATGTAAAATTAAGTGAAAAACACATTTTAATGATCTTTGGCTATTCAGGTCACGCTCGACAAGACTTAAGTGGCGCCTAGTGACGCAAACCCTAGTGGCGCCTCACTGAACTTATATTCGTATAGGTCTATAAAAATATTTATATATTGTTTTCTGCTCTGCTGAACTTATAATCAATGTTGATTAATTCATGTTCAAGTACACTATCCTGTTGATCAATTATATCATCACGTTATCAATAAATTGATGTTGCGTATTAATTTGTAACTGAAATTCAGTCATGCAAGACGCTAAATATTGTTACACAAAGTGCCCATGCTTAAACATAGCACTACGTTAGTGCCGATTCCATTCAAATGAAGAATTCTTCACCATTTTTTTTTTCAGAAAGTCTAATTACTTGAAAAATGTCTAGTCATTGGAAAGCAAATAACGCGTATCTAACGCTCCGATTTTTCATAAGCATTATAAAATCTATTCTCAGAACATAATCAACCACAAAAAAATGAATAATAAAGTTCATTGCTCATTCTCAGCTAAGATGTTCACCTATCTTTGTCTCATCTGCGTGCAATCATCCATCACTATGGCAATTCAGACATACACTCTTCATCGTGAAAGGTGTTCGTCCAACAACAAAAAGTGCTAAACTCTTCACCTTCATCATACATAGCAATTCTCTTTTTATAATTCTGTATCGTTTCATCATTCTTGTACTTCGACCAACGCAGTCTTTGATAGTTAAGATGTTTACAACGATAATAATCGCGCGATAATTACAAACGCTCGCAAGATAAGAATATAAACATAACACTCAACCTTAAGAATGAACTCGATTTGTCTGCAGGAAAAAGTCTATCGTAGAATTATTCAATTTTTCTTTTACGTTCTTTTTTTTTGTTTTGTTTATGTATAGAAATCTACAAGGGTCATTCTAACACTTCTGTTTCATCCAATACTACGAGTAAAGAAAAACTACAATAGCTGATTAGAAACCTGTGCGTGTCAAAAGTTTCTTTGTAAGAGGTCGTACTCAAAAGAAAACTTACCAGACACAAGCAAAAAACGAATGAAGATAGAGTTGGTACAATAAATGAAAAGAAAAACTACCAACAATTCTAAAAAGACATAATTACTCAGCACATGGTAAAGAAAAATTTGGTATATGGGCAATAATTACTAAGAAAACAACTGAAGTTTGAAACCATTGCATTACCTACTTGAGACATTCCAGACTGAGTTGTGTTTTTTTTTCCTTTGGCAAGTCATAGAAATAAAAAGAACACTATTTCTTTTTAATTCGATTTTTGCACGCAACGAATGAACGAGTTCATTGGATCAACTTATTTATCACCAACACAAGAGAATAAATTTGCCCCTAGGAAATATTTTTGTTACAATTGGTATTGCTGAAAAACACATCACTTGAAATGAACAATTATTCACCTATATAAATAATATTATTTTGACGTTTGTCTTTTGTTTGTGCACACATGACACATAAACGGCTGAACCGATTTGATTTGATTTTACACGATCCTTAGGATCAAATACACAAAGCAGATTTTTATGAAACTTGGTAATTGAGCTAAGGCTGAGTCAAAGAAGAACATACGTTATTGTACTTATTACTGAAAAAATTTAGATTACCGATAAATTTTTTTTTTTACACCCCTTACCTAAATTCATGAATTGAAGAGCTACGCGCAATACAATAATAAGCCACATTTTTTCCAAAAATGACATTTTTACACAAAACTGTCCTTCACTACTGTTTCCAGCTTGTTACTTTAAACAGACAAGTGGGGATGACAGTGTCACGAATGGACACTATATGTTGCAAAAATATTTGGGAATGTCGCTTGTTTTTTGTAGTTTTCAATTATATTCATGCAATGTACTATAAACTATATTATACGATAAATGCAACATTTAACATGTTTTGTTTGTGTATATATTTTTTGGAAAATTTAAACAAAAATTATCCTTAATTTAACTAAACAGATGACTATATACCACGAAATGAATTTGCAAATGTAATATAAACTAACCCTTCGGCTATGTCAACGTCAGTAGTTTCGAAATTACGAACCAAATGTCACCTCAGCTAATTACAATTTTAACTTCATTTCAAACTATCGTAAACCGACACCGACGAGTTCAGAATTACTTTTAATTGTTGATTTCAACATTCTATATACAGTATATGCAACATAGAAAGCACCAACTATTCGCTTAATAATAATGAAAACCAACGTAACGTTTCACAAGCAATTTCACATGAATTAGAAATGTTGGCTAATTTTGTCGGAAATAAAGCATTCCGTAACACATTCGTAATTTCATTCAGAACAAGTAGATTAAAAAGTTTAAGAACACGCTTTATACATAGTTTTGCATTATGTGGTTTTAAATTCATGCGATCTTTGAGATATTCGATTTATGCGAATTTTAATGTATGCGAATTTCGATTAATATGATTTTCGAGTAACGCGACATTCAGGCAAGTTAGCAATAAATCCTTTTCAATTATTGCAATTTTCGATTCGATTTGTGCGATTTTTGTTACATTGGACTTGTGCTGTTTTCGATTAATGCGGTTCTCACGTTGTGCGATTTTTTGTGGACTATAGAGTATAAACGTCTGTAGATGTTAGTATATATGTTAGTATATATGTTAGTGTATATGTTTAATTCTAGCTCACTCATAAACTCACAAAGTCACTCACATGTGAATCTAATGTAAAGCGTATTAACATTCCACCGAATTGTTTGAATATTTTTTCAATCGCATTATCGTATTATTGAGGATTACAAACTTTTTCCACGTATTATTATATGTTTCAAATAAAGTTTGCTTAATAAATTAACGAAATAACAAACATGATTAAAAGTTTTCGCAATCTATTTTAAATTGAAATAAAAATATTTATCATATAACTGAACTCGTTTGTAATAACATAATTCGCAATAGCAGGCAATTGATGTATGGTTTAGAAAAATGTACATTCCACCGAATTGTAAACTTTTATTTTTTTTTGCTATATCGTAGTAGCAAAACACAAAAGAAACACGCGGTTACAGAAAACACATTTGCAATTAGTAGTGTTACAAAAAAATTTTTGTGTCATAGTATTGAAGATCTTTGTACGACGAGGTTTTTAAGGGGGAAAATGCAGATGGATAAAGAGAAAAAGAAGAAGAAGAAAAAAGATGATGGCTGGATATCATTCAACTTGTAGCCTAGGGTTATGTTCACCCCTCACCTAGGTTACGGCAACACCACCTGCCACCGTCGCTTAGGTGTCATAACGTGAGCAAAAGCATCGTGTGAGAGGCATCATAAAGTGACCTTACTTTTCCTCAAGTCATGGCTACTCGCATTACATGCTCCATCAGCACGCTGCCACTTAAGACTTAGCTACAATAACCGAACTAATATCGAAATTTTATTCTCAAAGAACCCTCTCTTTCTCACTAACCTTTTTTATTTTACTACTCGCGCCATTTTTGTGTGTAACAATCCCATTTTCACTTTTTGTTTTTTTGCAGAAACCTCCAAATATTTTTTATCCTTTCTTTTTTATCCCCTTTTTTGACTTTTCTTTTATGGACATCTTAAAGTGCAATCAACCGTTTCTTAAAACCCACATTATTCCACCACTTTTCGAGTTTTCCCAAACCCCTTGTTTGTGTGTACAGCAATTTTATTTTATTTTTTTTTTCATTATTTCCTCCCCCTCGTTTCTTGATCCTTGTTTTCTCTTTCACTTTCGTCACTGTTGGGAATTACGTAGTAAACGTGCAAAACCCGGGGACCCCCCATTTGCTACGGATAATTAGCGGAGGGTATTTTTAAGGGCTACCGTGGTACGTGAGAAATTACGATTTTTATAGGCCACAAATTAAAGGGACGATTGTTGAGTTTCCTGGTTACATTCGGCAACAAAGGAATCAACGTCGAATGGCTCTGGTAATTGCCTGGAATATATTTTTTCTCCCCGTTTCTTCGCATCCATAAAGGACTTGGCCCTGCTCATCGATGTTTTCTTGGCAACTGATGATTGTCTTTTGTTTTTTGCCTTATAAACCTCCCATCTTGACTTGCATAATGGCCATTTTTATGGAGGACTGAGGCTTTTATTCAAATAGGAAAGGCTGTCGTGTGGTCCGTTTCGAAGAAAGGTTTTACCCCCGAAAGGGTGAAACAAGCGTTAAAACCTCCCAATTCCTGGCAGCATTAACGTTTACCACCGAAACCACAAAATGGCGGATGTACTTTTCCATTTAACCATTATCTTTTCTACGATACTACACTAGCTCACTCCAGAGAAAAAAATTAACAAAAGCAAAGAGTTAAAAGTTTTATTCGTGGCTTAAAGAATATTAGAAATAGTTGTACTCAATAATAATTAATGACTAACTAAACTCATTATCATTAATCCAAAACCAAATACGTACATTACTGAATTTTGATTTACAAATCCAGTTAAACCGTATTATATTTCTATTAGTCGTTCGTACATGAATGGTCTAATAACCATCTATATTAACAATGTCACCTAATCAGCTTTACATTTGCTTTGCATATCAAGGCATCGTATCAGAAAAATACGACCTCGTACAAACATTATAAGCCTATTAACAAACCACGAGCATTAATCTTTCAAAAACCGCAAATATCATTTACCCTAATTTAAATTTTCAACATGTGTTTCTTGTTATTTGCCAACCATCGTACCATTTAAACTTTCATTAAACTGAAGGGAGTTCAAATTTGAACCGAATTTCATCTATGATGCAAGAAATTCGAACTTACTATAAGTTAATGAATTGCAAATTGTGAAATGTTTACGAAAATTGTAGTAAATAATATAAGTAAATAATGTTAAAAAATTTAACGTAAAAATGTAAGCAATACATAATTTAAAACCGTTGAACAGTTAATTAAAGATTTTATAAGCGGATTTCAATTTTATAAATACAAAAACAAAACAAACTTCCATCATTAAGATACATTGTATATTAATACTATGTAAATTATTTCAAGTATAGTAACATTAAATAAACAAAATTAGATACCAGTATTAACCAGTATTTTATTCTTAGCAAAAAAAATTAAAAACATGTAAAGCACTGGTACACGATACTGCATCTAAAGTATAACATGTGTACGAAAATTATTTCAAACTAAAACTACATGCAAATTTTTATGCCAAAACATTTAACATGAAAATGTTATGTAATTTTTTTAATACCGTTCATTAAAACTTTGTTTTACGCGGATGATATCGTACAGTTCTTTTAAGCATTAAACGTTATAATAAGCCGTAATATTTATTTGCAACATCGAAAGCTTATCAAGCAGGATAGAACTGAACATCGTAAACTTGTCAACGTACAAAAGTTTTTATTTCTAAATGTAAAGACGATGTTATTTCTATCCTTTATCTAATTTATAGGGGCCCAAGTTTTAAAAACATATTACATATATACAATTTTTTTTTTAAATACGTGTATCCTTTTGGAGTATACAAAAGGGCACCATGTAAAAGTCAACAGTAAAAAAAATCATTTATCTGGACTTTTTTTCATAACGATGTACAACGAACTGTTTTGTCGACGAATGTCAATTAAGTCATCGTTTCTCTGTCTCTCTCAAACGTTTCCATCTGATGAAGCCAATAAGCTCCATTAGTGAGATAAAATTAATGGGCTCCAAGAGCTCGACCTTTGCTAACAAACAACATCCATCGTTAACGTGCTCTTCATATCTTGATTTAGTAAAAAAAAATAAATAACTAAAAGAACATTATCACACTTTCTGTCAAGGTCACCACACAACTAAAGGAGTGAGTTATACATAACATTATAGGTAAAGGCGTGATACTAATCATTTTTGACCTTTCAAAAAATTTCATATACAGCAGAAAAAAAAATATTATCGCTGTTGTAAAGGAAGAATAGAAATAATGTTAACAAAAAATATATAATTTTTTGTTTAATAGAAGGTACGGCAGGAAAGGAGTGAAAGAGACTTAAAGAAGAGAAAAAAGTTGGAAGAACCTGCATGCCACAAGGCAAAGGGTTAAGGTCATTGTCTTCTGACGAATCCGGTCGCAAAAGAAAACTTCAGGTGAATGTTTTCTCTTGCGTGATGTCGCCAATTTAGAAAAAAAAATTACATAAACCTCTTCATTGGTCAGATGTATATATTCGCATGTCGTGTTTTTTGTTTTTTTTTAAATATAATTCGTATTTCAAAAAGTGAAATTTAATTTCGAAACAGGTAGCTAGTGAAGCACGGAAAGAAGATAGTGTAAAAAAAAAAAGATATGTAGAGGTAAAAGAAAACAAAGGAATGCTAGATTTTTATCGGTTTGAGATATGATTATCATTATAGTTTTGTTGCTGTTGTTTAATCATCCTGGAATGAAAGAGTTAGGATAATTTTTTTTTTTTTAAAATTCAATTTCGAAAGGAATTAAAAATATTTTTATTTTATTTTGTGTGTTTCTGAACGATGAAATTTTCCAGATGGCAGGAAGAATTTTTGTTAGTTTTCATGTCCTAGAATATTAACTAGGAACAGGAACAAAATTAGAGAAATTTTCTCAGATTATTATTTTGCAAGTAATTTAACATTGGTTCTAGTTTTGTATAACCTTGATACGTAAAAGCGCAATTCTGCGGTGACTAATATAACATTTGGACACAATATTTTTGCTAATTTTCAATAATTTAAAGTCCATGTTGCACGTCAAACTTTTTCAATCAAATTTTATCGATTTCAACTGTTTTGCTGACGTCATACACACATCCGGGTGCATTTTCGTTCTTTCGGTCAATCAACGAAACACAACAAAGCATTGGAACGCGCCCGGATGTGTGTATGGCGTTACAGAAACAGTCGGGATTGATGAAATTATGATTGAAACAGTTTGACGTGTGAAATGGGCTTTAGAGAATGCTCTATTTTCTCATCAAACATGTATCATATCTTGAGAATCAACCATTCTCAAGTAACATTAACATGACTTTTCAATTTTGGTGAATTTAAATGGACCCCATATAATAAATGTTGATTTCTGTGACTGACATAACCGTTTTGCAATTTCTGAATGTTCATTTACACATTGATTAAGTATTTCTCTGAAACTAAGAAACCTGTACTATTTTCACATTTACCTATGAATGAATGTTTTATTTTTTTTATTTTTTTTATATTTTGGTCAAAATGACCATTAGTACCAAGTACAAAGTAATAAAACTACAAAATTAATACAATATAAAAAAATATACAAAAAAAACAAACAAAATGTGTTGTTAGTACATAACAATCAATCGTTCAAATTCATACGAAACATGAATTTTTTTTAAAGAAACTATGTTTAAAAATTTGTAGTGTGACTAACATAACGTGCAAAAAGGTAACTAACAAGCCAAATCTGGTTGAAATAGCCAAACTTGCCATCAAAATGTTATTAAAATCACTGGTATCAACCTTAACACTGTTTACATAATTATTAGTAATACTTTAATATATAACATCGGACTTGAAAAAAAAAGTGATTTTGGGGTGACATTTTCATAGACTTGCCCATAAATAAAGAACGATCGCTGATAAAAATGCATGAAGAAAATTCATAAATTAGTTTGCGGATCAAAACGCAAAAAAAGAATATAATACAGTCTAAGGTACTTAAAAGCAGTTATTTTTTAAAAGGGTGGAATTAAATTAATCTATTTTTTTTTTCAATTTTATATTTCTAAAATTTATTAAAATTTTCGTTTTCAGAGCATTTTTGAAACTTTCTTTTAAAATTTTCACTCTTTAAACATCATTAAAAAAAAGTGCACTCTAAATTTTTGTATAGTAGTACAAATGATATTCATCTGTATTTAACGCATCCTTGTGCTTTACGCGAACAACTGTTAAGACGCTACATCACAGTAGTTAAACCTTACATAAACACAACATTCATCGTTATATTACAAGAAATCTCCAAAATCTCATAGCTACATTATTACGGACTTCGTGGAGGACTTTACCGCCAATTTAGACGAAAATTGCAACCAGCGCGTTTCTATTTCTTAAAGTAAAAACGAAAAAAATAAAAATAATGGCCCAACCTAATTACGTGTTTGTCGTGTAACGCGAGCACATTAGCCTTCTCTCTCTGCCTTTGACAAAAAGGAGGGGGGGAGCTGGGGGAAAAGACATTACATTAGCACACGATAACGGAGCTCGATTATGACGGATATTTATTGTTTTTCACTCGGATAAGGATCCCACTAATCAACGCTCTTGCGAGCACGATTCGCGTGCAGGTCGCCAATTCCTCGACGTACATGCAGTTTGATAAAACAATGCGTGACACATTATTCCACTTTCACTTTTCCCCACTCACTTTTCGCTTATTCTTCACGACATTTGCGGTAATGGACGTGGGCACTCGCATTATTCGGATGTTCTCTCTTTTGTTTAAAAGGTCGCCATCAAAATCTAAATGATACTACTAGTGGTGGTAATCCCCCCCCCCTTCGAGTTGCCTCCACGTAACATTAACCGTTGTTTTCCCCCGAGTTAATGAACACTGCTTTACCAAATGTTTTCCAAAACGTGAAAGCACGTTCGTATTTTATTATTATTGTCATTATTATTATTATTATAATATAAAAAAAAAACGAATAGGCAAACTACTGATCAGAGAGAAACACGGGTTGTTAAATAGATATCCACCCCCTCTCAAAATGATTATTTGTTCCGACGAATTTCAGCTTCGTTATTTGGAACCCTTTTCTCTCTTTTGTTATTGAATTCGTTCCAATTCAATCCGGTAGCAACAGCAAGCCAAGTTCCAATCACCTCAATCAGATCGATTGGAAAATGTGCTCGCCTGTTATGCAAATTGCACAACTCAAAACTTGGTTACTAACTACCATTCGCATCTCCAGGGCTATTTGCATTAAACGCTTATGAAAGACCAAAATGATTAGCCTAGGTGTCCATCGATTCGACCAAACTAATGGGAATATACAAACTCAATGAAAACTGATTTGTGTTCACGTTTCTACTTTGCCAAGTTGAAGAAAAAAACAAATGAAACAAATTACACGGGTTTTACAACTTGTTTACGAATGACTTAAACTTGCTTAAAATATGCATTTCTAGCTGTTTTTCGTTTTTAACAGAAATAACCTGTGAAACCCGCCAGTATATTTGAGAATTCGCTTATTTGCGATAAGCCATCTATAAAAATTGTTTACATTCAAAATTCGTTGGCTTCACACATTCGCGAGTTTCTCTCTTTGTCCCACTAATACAATGTAAAAAACTTATCAATTCCGTTAGCATAAACAAACACCCTTCCAAATAACTCCAGTATAAACATCGAATTATCTTCTTTTTTTATAGATGAGAATTTTCTCGATTTAAGTTTGGCAGTATTAACCTATTAAAAAACCCTTTCATTAACGGTCAGATAATATCATTAGCATTGTGATTGAAGTTGTTCTTCTTCAAAAGTTCTCCACAATTGGAAAAAAAAAAGTTTTTCTTGGAAAAGTAATTCAAAGAAAATTTTCTTAATGAATCTAATTAACTCATGCCGGATCAGCAACCCCAGAAGTAATTTTTGTTCCATTATTGTCGTTTTCCAATTTGCTACTGCACAAGACGCGAATCGTACATTTCTTAGAAGTAAGAAAAAGAAATTACAAAATTAAAAAGCAAAAAAATATATATATTCCAGAAACCGTTAACCTTTCCTATAGAATAGATGGCAAATAGCTCGCTCACACTCGGTTTTATTTTCTAGAATCGATTTTGATATGTTCCCAAATACTGTGTGTGCACCGTAATGTCCGACCAATCAGGAACAGACCCCTTGGATTGCTAGGATGATGGAGGACAAGAACAAGATAGAAAAGAAGAAAAAAGTCTTTTCTAGCCACAGATCAGTTTTTTATTTTTCTTTCCCTTATTGGATCTTTTTCCCCCACTCCCCCTTTTTTTTAAGAGAAAATCGAGATCAGTTATTGAAAATTAAATTTCCTCAATTTTCTTATCTACTCATCTGTTATGGTGAAATAAAAATAAAAACCAAACAACTTCGATCGAATTCTCACGGATCACTATCTAAAGTTGTTCGTTAACTTCAACGAGTTATATTTAGAAATGTCAACGGAAAGTGACCTTTAGCTAATAATCCTTAATCCTGAATGCTAATTTGTCCAAATTTGTCGCATGTCGTTTAGCACCCATAATATCAATTTCGATTAAACGATTATGACCATCCTGATACTTCGTGCCAATACATCGTAAAGGCAAACTTGAATACCAGATTTAAAGCGTTCGGTTAGTGAACTTTTCAAATTGGGGTTCAGGCCAATGTTCAACTACTAGCGCGAGTTTGGAACGTAAATTTAAAATCGATTACTATCGCATGGTTATGACTACTTAAACACAACTATTACCAAAGGCCATCGCATTTATGTAATGAGCAAAGAATTAGCTTTGACATTTCAAACCAACTGGCGCAATTAACGAGTTCATTTTGACTACAAAACTGAAGTTGATGACACTTAAATATTGTTTTTAATGTCTCTTCACTGTCATTTTTGGAAATAGTAAAATCCCACGTGGCAATCCATTTGACGTCTGTAACAATACCGCAGCTTTGAACTTTTAAAAACAATTTATACTCTTTATATCAGCTTCACTTGTGAGTGAGTTTGTGAGTGAGCGAGCTGGGAATTGAAAGTATACTGCCATCTACGGTTGTTTATGAGAAATATTGTTAATTCCAATGTACTAAAAAACGCATAAAAAGAGAACCGCATAAGTCCTTCGCATAAATCAAAAACCGCATAAGTCCAATGTACAAAACATTGCATATAAAAATAAATAAGTAAAAAATTGCAGAAATCAAAAATGGAATAACACAAAACTCGTATAAATAATATATCGAATTATTTAACGATTGCATTTAAATTCACATAAATCGAAATTCAGATAAATTTCTATTCGCATAAATCAAATCGTGCAAAAAACAAAAATGGATTTTTTTGCAGTATGTATGTTAGTATATCTGTATATGACAGTATATAAAGAGTAAGCCTATGCATAAAAGGCATTTTTAATGTATTTTATATAAGAATTTATCATGATTTGAACTAGTCTACAGGGAGTCAAGTTTCACGTAAGTAAACTTGAAAGACGAAAATGTAAGACGTAAAGTAAGACGAAAGTGGCACAAACTTAAGAGCCACGACGTGATTTATAGGCATTTTTTAAGAAAATGTTTCAAAGTTTGTTCCAACCACAAATCTTAACGTTTCATTCATCAATAAAATTTATAAAATTAATTCAATCATACATATAAATAAATTGGCTCAAAAGTTGAATTGAACTAAAATCACCTACAGGGTGATTCTACGGAGTCCAGTTGTTTTTTTTATATACTATAAGTGATGACGAAAATGTACCAGAATTGAAGATTTACGATGTGATCGATGAGATCAATTTTTGTACAAAATGTTGAAAATTTAGTTAGTTCTAACAACAAATCTTAACGAAAATGAAAAAATAAAATAAAAATCTCGGAAAAACATGGCAGTCTACTAACTTTTATCAGAATTGCGAAAACCGCTAACCCTAAACACACGTGTAATCAATCAACAGTATCTTACATTTACTTTCCACAACCTAAAACTTGTCTATCGATTCGTCCTGATACAACTTTAAGTAGTTCTCGCCTGACTTTGATTTCTAACCTAGCACAGATAAAATGTGAAAAAATAAAATAAAATAAAAATAAAAATAAAATCGATTTCGCACTAGTCTGAACAGTGACGAATCACCTCCCGGTGTAGGTAGGTAGGCGGTGGAAAACTAGTAGCCAAAAAAAAAAAAGAACATAAATATAAAAAAAAAAACTAAAAAAGGGGGTGGGAAGAATAGGTGGATGAAAAAAAAACCCGAAAGGAGGGGGGTAACGGAAAAGAACGAGGTTGGAATTCGCTATGCAAGCGAGCGGAACAGGATGAGTAGTGAGAAGAACAAGACGAATGGCATGCGACACCTTGCATAGCCTTCATAGGCTACAAAATAATGCGGCTACTGCGACCTTACTACCTCATACATCAATACCTATCCGCTATGAGATTATGGGGGTCTGAGATCCAACGAAAAACGTACACACCCCTGCACATTTTCGGTTTGTTTTTTTTTAAATATATATTTATATATATATACTCTACACTTATTTCTCTCCCCAACCGCAGCGATGAATAAATAAACACGCTGTCACAAGAATTTTTATGCCTGCCTGCCACCGATGAGTAGGCTACGTAAATCTACGGGGGAAATCCCACCTTATTCTTCACTTACCCCCACACATAACGTTTTTTATTTTTTTTAATATTTATTCCACTGAGTTTTTTTTTTATATATATGTTGAAAGAGAGGGAAAGGAAAAGAGACCTTGACACGCAAAACAGATTCATCCCACCCACACATCTAAAAAATGATACCCGTTGAAAAATTTGTAACGCTAGAACTCTGATATGTTTGAAAATTTTTTTTGTATGCAGTTAACTGACACCTCTCTTCCCTGTGATTAATCAAAGGAATACAAAAAAGGGGGTGATATCGATCGTTGAAATCGAGAATCACGTGATTTTATTTCGACAGAGAATATTCATCAGTGTACGCAATGATGTACTTCCTATATATAAAATATTTCAAACGAAATATTTTGAACATTTGAATCACATTTACTTAAATTGTTGAAATAACAAAAATTTATGAAATTAAACTCACCAAACCGAAAATTGTATCTAGATCAAAACTGTTATATGATTAGTCTATTGAACATTCACGTGATAGATATACAAACAAACCCGTGTACTAAATTTTCAATGTTCTATTTATGATGGTCATCGATATTAATGAGTGTTTGGCATTTGTAAATTCGAAAGTAATCGATAGTAAAATTTTAGGAATGAGACAAAGTAGATTAAAAATGTTTTTTAAGAATACTCTTTATATAGTGTCATATACAGTTATACTGTATGTACACACAGAATGCAAAAACTATTTTTCATTTCTGCATATTTCGATTTATGCGAATTAAAACGTATTCAATCTGAATAATTTCGATATTAATTTTTTTTTGTCTTTCGGTGTGTTCGTGTATTTGTGTAATCTCACTTAGCTTTTGCATCATGTATTTGTATTATTTGTATCATGTAACTAATGTTTCAATTTGGAACGCAAATAACCTTTTATTATTATTATTATTATTATTATTATTATTATTATTATTATTATTATTATTATTATTATATACAAGTATTCAATTTATGCGTGTTTTGAGTACAGTCATTTTATTTTTGATTTTTGCACGTTTCTATTTATGCAAATTTTGATTAATTAATGCATCGATTGATGCGAAATTAAATTTATGCGATCGTTGAGTAATTCGATATTTGATTTATGCGAGTTTTGAGTAATTTTTTTTTTTATTTTTGCAATTTTCGATTCACTGTATTTGTGTATATATGCAATTTTCACATTGTACTTACGCAGTTTCCTTTGTAAGCGTTATTTGATACATTGGACTATATTTTCTTATAAACGACAGTAGATAACAATATACAAAATAAAACTTATAAAACAAAATAAAATTTATTTTATTTTTTAAAAAATAAATGAATAACAGTATACGTTCAATTTTCAGCTTACTCACTCACAAACTCACAAGTGAACCTAATCAATATAAAGAATATAACAATAGGAATGCAGAAGATATAAAATGCAAAGATTTTTCTATTTTTGAAACATTTTAGAATTGTTCGCGAAACTGGTACTAAAAGTTGTCGTCAACAAAACGACAGACTTTTGGTGACCCTATATTTGTCGTTGCGAAATGTTTTAGGGGAGTTTATTGCTTTCCAAAACCAAAATCTCAGTAGCCGAACATTGGTAGAAATAAATTATCTTTATCGCCAGCTTTACGAGCACGAAATCGCCAACTCTTCAAATGATGGCGATGCTTTAGTTTCACTAAAATTGATTTAACAAAGTGTAGGTGCTATTTTATAGCAAAACTTTTATCGTACAACAAATATCAATTGTTTGATAAAAAAAAAATTAGCATATTTTTTTTTTGATTTCCTTTAAACATTTGTTTGTTTTTATCGATTTATATTTACATTTAAAAATGCAAATTTTTAATTAAAAAAAATATAACATTATTATAATTTATTAGAGGTTTAATGATAGATAGTTATCAATCGTCAACTCCCCCACACTTGAAACGAAAAATCTTGTCATAAAAAAAAAACAACTTCAACACACATCATGTTAGCAAAATAAAATATATTTTCAAACCAGTTTTCAATTTTCTTTTGAACTTCATAAAAATTCTTTGCTTTTATTTCATCACAATTTTTTCTTCTTCACATCTCTTTTTTAACAGTTGCTTTCGTTAGAAAACGATAACATTTTTCGAGTTTTCCAATAATTCTCTCGTCGCCCACCTTTTCTTTGTTGGTGCTCCTGCTGCTTCCAATATCAGGTATGGCGATATTTATTGCAACGACAGCCCAGAGGCAAGTAACTGGAAACTAATTAAAACTAAAGTATTGTCGGTAGCACCAAGTCTTCCGTCTCTGTCAGCTTCAGAAGCACTTAGCTTGGCCCGCAATACACTTGGAATAGACAGGAAAGCCCACCCTTAAAAGCAACCCGAAGTTTAGTTTACTTTCAGTTGTTTACGTACATACCAACGGTAACGTACCGTCACCAACTGTACATCCCCACAATAAATATTGTTTACAGGCAAATTATATACAGGCAATGTATATAATATAAATTTATATATCTATAAATTTAGAGATTTTATGTAATACCTAATCTCTTTTGGCAAAGTATGAAATACCATCTTTATAGAACTGTTTAGTTTAGGTTAGCCTAGGTTAAGTTAGTTTTCAACATTCAGGACATAAAGGGTCAAGAAAACATTTTAAGCTTAAATTTAAACTTAACTTAATTTTTTTTAGCAAAACTATTTCAGTGCTAGTTTAATACATTGCCCAAACCAGGTTCGACGTTGTATACAATGCCTGAATTATATATAACACATACACATAGCTTCATAGCTTCGTAACACATAGCTTCGGTAACTAAAACAACGAAATACAGAAATATATGCAAAACATTTTTTACTATCATGCGATTTTTTTATATTAAATATCATTTTCGAGTTATTTATCCGAGTTATGCGAATTTGGTATATGCAATTTTGCTGTTACATAACGAGAAAATAATGCTTTTTAATTCTTGTTATATACGAAAAAAATCTAACTATTGTGCGATTTTTGAATTAATTGCTATTTTTATTGATGAGAAAGTTTTCGATTTATTTATTTATTTATTTATTTATTTATTTAATAAGCAACTTATGTGGGTTTCGTATATGCAATTTTGCTATTATTATGCAAAAGAGAGAATCTTAAAAAATACTCTTTAGATGCGAGAAATTTTATTTTATGTGATTCTGTGCAGTGGTGCATAAAGGAACCATTTTGCACCTGTTGTTTTTATTACATTTTATGTACGCCACATGTGACGCAAATGCTGGGTATTAGGCTGCAATTTTTTTTTTTAATGGAACTTCGATGATATTTATGCAAGATTTTTGCAGAAATATAGCTCGCATAAATCGAAAACTACCTGTAACTCTCCCTTATGAAAAGCGTTTAAAATTCCAAACATATACTAAACATAACTTGTGGAATTCTGGAATGGCAAAAGAAATTGGAATTTTTTTATTTATATTGAGTTTTTTTTGTGACGTTAATAAATTGCACAAAAATAATGACGTCATGGTAGTGAAAGTCGATTACCCAGGCGTTCTACTAATTAAGTAAAATATATATAAAAAAAAGTAATTGTCTTTGACGCAACCCTCTTAATTGCAAAACGATTACGAACGAAGGAGCAGGAGAAAAGTGGTGAAAAGAACCAGTTTCGACTGCGATTGCTCTTTTCCACGGGCAATTGCAGGCGACACGTTATTAATAGACACAATAAAGAAAATTGGAACAAATGAGCAATTCCTTAAAGGTTCTTTGGTATCGAAAGGAAACATTTATTCCTCACCCTTCGTCTGATTTTCTTTTTCTTGTTTAATAAAAAAAAATCGATAAAATTTCACACGGATTTTCAAACAATGGGGAATCGAATTCGAATTCATTGAAATAATCAGAAACAAAAATTAGGTTAAATAATGGAAGCGATAAAATTATTACTTAAAGGCAATTTGAATAGATGGTGTTTAAATATTGTTGATGATAAATGAATGTATGGCAGGTGAAGTGATAATGCTTATTTTATTGAAGATCATAGAGTCATAATGAAAAATTTTGCTTATTATTATTATTATACGCTTTATATTAATTTTACTCGCGAGTGACTGTGAGTTTGAGTGAACTGGGAATTGAACGTATACTGCCATCCACAGACGTTTATGATGGTATGATGTATAGTTCAATAGACCAAAAAATTGTATAAAGTGAGAATTGCATTAATCGAAACTGCTTAAGTCCAATGTAAATCGAATAAATTGAACACATCGAATCTAAAACTAAATCGTAACTGGAATTACAAATAAAATAAATAAAAATAAGAATAAATAAAATAAAACTTGCAGAAATCGAATATCATCTTTCCGAAAGATCGTATTAATGTAAATTCGCATAAATTTAAATTCGCACAAATTGAAACTTGCAAATGGAATTACTCAAAAATTGCAAAAATCTAAATTCGCTTAAAGCGAAACTCTACTATATAAATCGTATTCTTAGAAAGCATTTTTAATGTACTTGTTTTTATACGTAGATTTTGAGTATTTGTTTTGGACGTTGTGAAATTCTGTGACAGAAGTGACAATTGAAAAATGAAAATAAATTAGAATAATAATAAAAAATATGGTCATTTTTTGAATAAAATATCAAATTTTATAAATAATAAAAAATAGCTATTAACAACAAAAAAAATAATCAATTAAATAATAAATTACAGTGAATTTGTCAATTCGCTTTTCATATAATTGATTAAAAAACAAATTTCATAAAAAAAATTTTAAAATGTTATTTAATTTAATTTACTTTTATATACTGTCATCAAAAACTAAAATGAAATCATACGCAACACATTTTACAAAAAAAGAGAAAAGTCGTCAAACTTTTAACGTTCATCTTACATCTGCCAAGAATCAACTTCTCAGCTAAAACCATAATCAGGAGATAACATTAAAAATATAAAAAAAAAGGAGTAAAGTTGTCATATAAACTTCTATGGTTCCTTTTATTTTCCCACCATTAACTCCACACCTCAATCACGCATGATGGGATAGAAAGGCCTCATCATTTTCAGTTCTCCCTTTATATTTTCCTTTGCCCGATACTCCCAACATGGTTGGTAATAAATCGTTTTCAGGATCAGGGCCCCGTGAACCTGCATGAAAGCACATGGTCAGTGAAAACAGCTTCTGATTTATGAGCAACAGACGGTCACCTTGACCCTGCCCCTTTTCTACCCCCCCCCCCCCAAAAAAAAAAAAAAAACTATACACC
>JAQIWH010001779.1:0-28823 GCA_034695005.1 Cryptops parisi
TAAACTGGATATATTCATTGATATCAATATCATATTTGCCATTGAAAGTTTCAAATCGCTTAACAGTACGTAAATCAAGCAAACTTTTACTCTATGACTATTATCTTAAATTGTTACAAAAAACGAGTTTTTTTAAAATTAGTTTATCACATTATATATCCACTTAAAACTTTTGGTAACTATCGAAAAAGTCCGTTTTGGTGTGATTTACGAGACTTTTCGATACACTGTTTCTATTGGTTGACATGTTGCAAAGTCAGTGAAAATTTTATTACAGTACAATAGCGAATTAGTTGTCGTAAACGTCAGCATAAAATGGATGCTATGGAGTTGATGGGAGAATTTACTTGTGTTATCCCTCCATTCAGTATTTCAAATTCACAATCCTTCACGGTCTACTTGGAAGATAGAAACACTGGTCACGTGGGTAGTTGTTGTTGTTGTTGTTGTTGTTGGAAAATATGAATTATCCAACAACAATCTGCTACCATTCTTACAAAGAGAAATGTAAGAACGGTAGCAGCGTATCATGCTTAATAATGAAATTGGTGACATTTGTGCGTTTGACCGCTAGACTATTGAATGTCAGGTCACAGGTGGGTGTTTGTTTATATTCAATTTAGAAAGTACACAGCTTTGACTTCATCGATCTACTAGTTCTGTGGTAAACAAGATGGAGAAAAGGGAGTGTTGTTGTGATCTCAATGACCTAGACTTAATAGAATAACAACTCACTCACAGTAGACTTTCGATTATCCGGGACCGATTAACCGGGGCATTAAAAAATTCAATTTAAAAAAAAAATTCATATTTTTTAATCGAATTTTAATGAAATGACCTTTATGATATAAGCATATTACAATAACGATTATCCGTGGGTTTTTTCATCTGAGATAATTTTCCCCGACCACCTCGGATAATCGAACGTCTACTGTATCAAGGATAAGCGAGTCTATTAGTCTGCGTACCCCTTGTTGAGAACCACTGCTGTATAGTATATGTATCCGTATGCTGCGGATTTCTTTAACAAGGCACTCTGTAGTCAGTGGTTAACGATTAATCGATGTCTGCTAGGATTTTGAAATACTGTATGGTACTGTCCAAATTTTTCGTTTAAAAATTCGTTGTTTACTTAATCATCGTTTAGCGTAATTATCAATAATATCGTCGTTCTTTATGTGGTGTAAACCATGGAACACGAAGTTACATTTATTAAGTTTTAACCAAATTTTGTTTACAAACTATCGATTATTTTATTTATTTTTTTTTTTACATTAAAGTTAAATTAAGGGGTTAACTCAACAAAAGGGGCTTATTCAAGTTCCCTGTCACGTACTCCTGAGTACTGTATATAGACTGCAATGCTAGTATACATTCATTTTTCTTAATTTCTATATCTACATTGTATTTTTATAGTGACCATAATGTCCAATGGGATTTTGTAACACTGAAAAAAGAAATAAAATGACACTTGTATTGTATCTACTAGTCTCCCATAAAGGATATGAATCCATTGCTGCCAATT
Organism: Cryptops parisi; assembly: GCA_034695005.1. NCBI lineage: Eukaryota > Metazoa > Arthropoda > Chilopoda > Scolopendromorpha > Cryptopidae > Cryptops > Cryptops parisi. The sequence goes on from JAQIWH010001779.1 coordinate 1,526, forward strand.
AGGACATCCTAATCATTCGACATTTTGGTCCGTTTCTATTCTCACATGAAAAATGAATTATATTTTTTGGCTTGTATATTCGATTCTCTAATATTGGTAGAGTTTCTGGTGACTTTAATGGAAGGGGGCGAACCTTATTGGTTTAAAGTCCTTGTTTTAGTTTTTACGTTTGTGGCATTTCTACGTGAGTTTTCGGAAATATATTTATTTCTATTCATTTATTTACATTTAAGACATGTATACACACACACTATACAGTATATTGTTCAAGTAGTAGTAGTAGTAGTAGTAGTAGTAATAGCAGCAGCAGCAGCAGCAGCAGAAAGACATTATTAGATGTTTTGACGAGATGGTCTTGATGGCCATGGTGCGCTTTTGCATTTAACTTCTTTTGGGGAGGCCACAACGAGTCATTCACCTTTCTCATTCTTCCAGATCGTCAGTTCAGATGACTAATAACACTTGAAAGCAAACTTGAACTGCTTAATCCTTTATGCACTGTAATGGATGGAGTAATAGGAGATACATTGAGGACGTGATTTTTCATGACCCTTTTAAATCAGTCTTATTGCCCTCCTAGTTAGCCAACCGCATAAAAATACCGACAATAAAAATTGACGACCTAATGGTTATTAGGCATTGGTATAATTTTATAGTAAAAAAAAAATTGGTATATTTTTAATAAAATCAATAAAAGACGTATATTTTATGAAAGATGGTTTTCTTCTTTAAAACACGTGGTTGAACACTTTTGTGTTTTTTTAAAGAAATCTTGGCAAAATGGAGAAAAATTACAAGTAATTTGACGAGACGAAGTTTGAAAACTTTTGTTTTTTGTATAATTTTGTCAATTTTCATTTTATACACTGCTGATGATGAAGCTAAGATGCTTCAAAACTTGTTCAGTTTTCAGATATTTATTAATTTATGTATAATAAAAACAAAATGGCAAAATTATACAAAAAAAGTAAGTTTTCAAACTTCGTCACATCAAATTACGTATATAGTTTGTGTTATACAACAAATTTCTGAAATTGAGCGCTACAAAGTTAAATATGCTTATTAAGGGTTTCAAAGTCACCATATCGCATTGACCTAATGTGAATGATGCCAGTTAAAGATTCAATGGGTTTTACAAGGAACTAAATTGATCTGTTGTGATAACTTAAGATAACGTTGAATACAAACATTGAGAAAGGGGGGTTACCTCTTGGTTACAGTAGCAGCTGTTTTATCGTCGTTTCGTGTAAAGTACTACAAAAGTGTCATTATGTAAGTTTGGATTGTCTATGAACCAAGGTTTTTCAATTGTCATGTTTCAATACTCTTTATGTTAGTTTCGCTTCTGATTTGGTGAGTGAGCTCTGAGCTGGGAATTGAACGTAATGTATACTGCCATCTACAGTCGTTTATGAGAATATGCTGTATAGTCCAATGTACCAAAAACGCATGAAAAACGAGAACCGCATAAATCAAAAACCGGATTAAGTTCAATGTAAAAAAAAAAATGCATATATAAATAAATAAATCGAAAATTGCAGAAATTAAAATTATTCAAAACTCGCATGAATCAAATATAGAATTACCGCATAAATTTAATTTCGCATAAGTCGAAATTCGTATTAATCAATAATTCGCGTTAATCGAAACATTCAGAAATTAAAAATATATTTTGCATTATGTATACAGTAGGCTACTCTATATGTGTATGTGACAATAGGGAGTACTGTATGCTTAAAAAATCATTTTTAATATAAAAGTGTACTTTGCTGTTCAACTATGGTGATATTAACTATCGTATACGAATATGTTGTCCGAATATTATTTACAACTGTAGATTTTTAGTCTTAAAAAGTTGTAAAGATAACTTTCAGACACCACGCACTTTAGAAAAACAAACATTTTTTGTTTTTAATAACTGTAAAATGGACTATCACTTGCTATAGTCAATTTCCATCAATTATTGCTTGAAAATAATTATTTGATAGAGAAGGAAATCCGGTTCTTATCAGTAATGTGTAGGTTTATTCACATAATAAAAACACACATACTCTGTCTATATCTGTATAGTGTAGTACAGATTAGTAGTAACAATAAAAAATTTATATTAATATTTTAACACCGTCTTTCATATTGCAATTCTGATAGGCTATTCGGACATTATGAAAGGTTGACATTTGGTTCATTTATTATTTTACAAGACCAGAAATTTTTTGGGTTTTCCAAAATGTGTGTGTGTATTGGAATGGAAAAGCCTATTTGGTGTGGAAAAGCTCTCTTTTTCGTCTTATACCCCCTTCTTTTGTGCTATTTTGCTTCAATTCTGTGTATCTTGTTCGACTAGCTATAGCTACCTGGTTCTTCATTGCCCCCCACTCTTGCCTGGTCCTTTCCCCAACTTGGACGAGGGGAAAGTGAATAGAGAAAGATAAAAAAAGAAGGGGGATCTAACATCGTTATTCATCACACACTTCCAAGGGAATGCTTGTCGCAGACCCTTTTTCTCATTACGATGGCACAAAACACTGTAAAACCCCATAGCTCGTAAGTATGAGGCGGCTGCAGTTTTTCAAAAGGATTTTTCCACGTTCCATTATCATATAGGACAGATTTTTTCAGTTATTTTTTTTTTTAAAACTTACATTTTTATAGAATTTATACTTTTACAGTCGTTGAAAGTGAATTTATGAATTTTTTTTTTTATATTTATATCTTTGTTTGTTTTATATGTGTTTGATAGTAGTTTTGGTTTATAATGTGTGCTAGTATAGTAGTCGTAATGTATCCTGAGAGGGCGAATGGTAATTTTTCTAGTTTTGCTTCAAACATGATTTTTATATTTCAACTCCATTCACGATTTAATCACATTATTATATTTGAGTAAATTTAAATGGTTTAATTAAGAAAATGCTCTTATGATACTAAGTTCTAAGAAAAATGTATGATAAATCTTTCTAGTAGTGCCAGAAACGATTTTTTTTTCAAAGTCAAGGAAACATGTCCTGTAAAATTATATGGTAATGTTGAAATCGAGCATAGAACCAATCTTGTGTGGTGCTGATGATCCTGCAATGCTAAAATTAAACTGGTAATGATTGTGCAATAATCATTGTTGCTGAAGATCTTACACTAGGACTATAAGTGTAAGATCATGATCATGGTTGCTGGGTACTTGGATTTTTACGACGGCACCAACTGGCTGGACGGCTGTCTTTTAGCCTCCAGACTTTATTAATTCAGAACATACGTGAATGGTGATGAGGTGAGGATGATGAAGACGAAATCGGATTTTATGATGGAGAAAATGGAAGAACCCCGAGAAAATTTGCACGTGGTGTCGGACTCCAACTGAATCCACGTGGCACGAACAGGAACCATTGTTGCAAAGATCTTGGACATGATCACTGTTACTGGAGAGTTTGCGCGTGATCATTGTTGCTGAAGATCAGTAATATGCTGTGATTCTTCTCATGTCCGTTGTTTAAGCAGAAAATTTGAAATTTGTCGATGCTTGAAATTTAGAAGTTACTGTGACATTAATAACAGTTAAAGCTTTTATTCCTTTACACGTAGAATAAGATTAGCTACCAAATCTTTGACCAAAGGCATTTCTGAAACCATTCATTTTCTTCAAAACAAACATAAAATTGCTCAAACACAGGGCTGATTTCAGCACGTTTTTAATGAATCGCTTCAGAAAAAAAGCTATTTACACCGAGTTGGCTGTTTTCGGCTGAATCGCTTGAAAACGTGCATCCATATATTTTCACCCTATATAAAATATCTTTCAATTTTATACGTTTATACATATCTTGGATGGTAAATATCACCAGTAGAGAGTGCAGCTTCAGTGCAAGTTTTGAATTAAAGAGGAAAATACGTTTTGGTGGTGGTGCGTCTTGAAAACCGAACATCATCGTTTGATAATTCATCGTAACGAGATTTGCAAACCATAAGTGACAAATTTAACCATTTCGTAGTTATTCGTTTAAAATTATTGCAATAATGGCCGGACATTATTGATTCGCTTTCCACTACCCCCATTGTGTGTATGGTGTGAAATACGAGTTGCCCCATTACTACTCCTACTGACTTTCCTTCGTTGCCCAGTTTGCCTGCCCCAGTATCCAATTATTGTGCTTCGAATCTTGGCATCCAGGAATTGATGGTGTTACCTGTTGGCCGCCAGCCAATCAGTATGTGGCTCCAATGAATTTATATCAAGGTCGACCCTTGATGGAATAGAAATACTCAGCGTGTCTGTCATGGTTTTTAAGGAATTTCGCTTTTATACCCAACAGAGAATTTATTAATATTTTTATTATTACTACTGCGTTGCTAACTCGAGGGCCTCTTCTAGTTAGACTATGGTAAACACCAATAACTTGACAGCATGGTAAACACCAATAACTTGACAGCGTTGGTTTCAGTGATCGTGTCACAGTTCGAAATCACTGTACTGTGAATTTCGACTGAAACGAAGTCTGTTTGTGTAAATAATGTCGTAGTTGGTTATAGGTCATTGTCAGGTGGCATTTGTTAAGTGGATTTAATATTCAGAATGATTTAATATTCGTGAATTTAATGTATTCCAGACGCGTAGGTGGTAGGTCTTGCTTTGGAACAAACTGTTACACAGACTGTGTTACGTTATGTAACGTCGCATTAATCTTGCAATCGGAGGACAGGTAATCTTTGGTTTACACGGATTTGTACATTAGTAATGATGGCAATGAAGGTGATTCTCAGTTAACATGTGTTGTTGAAGCTTATTCAAATACGAAAATCAGCCGTTGCGTGTAATCTTCCTATTTGGGGACCTTTTTTTTTAAATGTCGTTTTTACGCGATTGAGTTTTTAGTTTTTCAGAACTTGATGTGTGCTGTGCAGATATTCTTATGTAGTTAGAACCTAGTAAAATATATACAGGGTGTTCGAAAAGTATAAAAGAAACCTACTAGGGAATTTTTTCATATAATTTATCAGTTATTAGATGGTTTATCGATAACTTACGGTACTGTACTTGTTGAAGATGACACCCATTTACTTCAACGTATTTTTGCACACGTTTAACGCAAGACCTTTGAACATTTTTACTTATCTTACATATACTCATATCTTAATATCCCACGGGCCAGACTTTTGGGACTCCCTGTAGTTGAGGCCAATGTTGATATTCCGCTGACGCGATTTTTACAGTATTTTCACCAGTTTTAAAAAGTAGCCTATTGAATATGGAAGTACACTGCAGAACGTCGATGATAATTTGATCCTGAAACACTTAAATCACGTGATTTTGCACGTGATTCTTGTTTGGATCGATTCTTAAAAATATCGAACACTTGTTCAGTACCGGTACTGATTTTTTATTCATTTTTCCTTCATTTTGAATCGAATCTGAACAAACTACTATCGATTTTTTTTCTTAAAATATTTTTTCTGGAAAAGTATATATTTTTTCATGGTAAACATTCATTAGCTTTAATCGACCATTTCATTACAAGCTTAATTTAAAAATTTGTCTCGAATGTTGTTTTCTTTTGCCGATGACATTTCATTGCGTTTTTCTTTGACTTCCTATTTGGCTTCCCATTATTAGATTTTGTTTTTCTTCCTCCAATTCGTCTTGAATTTTATAACTGAACGTTGCGAAAGAACATTACAATTTTCCCCCTAAATTTTGTGGTGTTTTTTTTTCTTTAAATAAATAATAACTTGAATTTTGATTGGATGTTTTGAAACGTAGGTAGTAGTATTCAGACAGAATGAATAAAAAGCAAGTCTTGTACACAGTGCACCACCGATCAATGGTGAAATCCAGACGCGACGGATCAGCTGATGTTTTCTGGGGAGGAACCAGTTTCTAAAATGGCCAGGCCAGTTAAAATACTTTTAAGTGGCAATACCCCTTTACTATCTAAAATGAAGAGGAAAAAACGACATTGTATATTTCAAGGGAGATTTATTTATAAACTAATGGTGAAAGAAAGACTCGTACAGGGTGTGTTTGGTTATAAATCGTGGTCTGTGGAATTTACGTATATACCCAAACGGTTTGGCAATGTCTTAACAATCACCAAACTTCCTAAAAAAGATTTCTAACTAGACGTGTTTTGTTTCTATGTCTGTTACAAACAGAATTTGTTTACTAAAAAAGTGAGTAATATGTCTCACCAAGCCTAGACAGTCTTTAACAGACCTAACAATTTCGGTTTAACTACTAGAAGAACTGTCAGCTGATTTAGAAATTCTATGGTTATTGTTGGATGTGGAAGTTGTTGTAGTAGTTGAATGTACAGTAGTAGTTTCTAACCATCTCGGTACTAGAATTATCAGCAGATTTAGAAGGTTATGTTGTTGAACTAGCTGCGTGTTCGTCAACAATGACGGGGAAGCTTTTCTCTTTCATTACGCAGTCGATTATTTTAGCTGGTACTGCCTGATAACATTCGTCTGCTTTCACGTTAGATGTCATTGGTTGCACTCACGTGGTTATGGCAAATGCCGTGGAGTCAAAGCATTTCATATACATAGCATTTCATATTCCAAAGAAAATTACAGTAATAGCAATTAGCAGTAGATGATTAGTTATTTATTTATTTACACATTATACAATTCTAGGAATTGAAATTAAAAACAAAAACTAAAAACAACACAACACAAACACCAACAATCAAACACTCCAAATCATCATTCAGTAACCATGTACGTATATGTTCAGTAGATGTAGTAGTTGTAAGGATATAATGACAGGAATTGTGTTTTCTGATACGTGTATTCGTATTGTAAGTTGTCAGTACTGTTACTCTGCTATTTTTAATAGCATTGTTACATGGTAACTTCCGAGTTAATAAGGTACTTACCTCGTGAGGAATGGTGGAGTTTCAATAGTATTTAGCCATTCTGGTAATATGCACGGTACTTCAGAATTGCTTAGAAGACACAAATGGAATATCTTATTTGTAGTATGTAGCTTATAGGTGATGATAACTTTTCATCTTTGGAAATATTAAAGGATTTTTCTAACATGCGTGCGTGTGTGAGGGGGGGGGGTATTTCAATTATGGACATTGTACATTTCATGTTTGGAAATGTCCAATGTTTCATTGCAGCTCTAACATTGGGCATTCTATCATCAGACGTTCTAACATTGAACATTTTACTTTTGGGAATGTCCAAAGGCTTACATTGGACATTCTAAATTTTGGACTACGTATATTTCATCCTTGTCCCAAATGTTAATTGCCATTTGGGATTGTTCAAAAGCTGATATTGGACATTGTAAATTTGGACTAAAGTATATTTCAACTTTGTCCTAAACGTCAAATTATTAATTAAAAATTCCAATTATTATAACAATAGTTATATAGTCATCCATATATAATATTACCCTCGTATAATACTCAATCTTTTTGACATTGGACATTTCCAATGGGAATGTCCAATGGTTGTAATTTGAAATTCCAATTTTAATACCAATTTTATTTTGTCATATACTCACCAATATGCATACAAACTCTGTTTTAGTTATAATATGGACGTTATTTTTATATCCTTTTTTTCGCCAACTGCTTTAGAAACAAAGGGCCTAACTTTTCATGGCCATCATTGGACATTGTAACGGTTTCTAACTTTTCAGCTTGGCCGAAATCGAAATTTCGTGTTGGCAATGCCCATAGTGTTGGATGGTCAGTTCCTCGCCGGCGTTGGCAGAGGTAATAATAGTAGTAGTAAAAGTAGGAAAACGTGTTCACGTAACAAGGAAATCCTCGTTAAAGTAGCCCTCACATAGGCCAGTGGTTTGAACGGCCTCGATTGTTTTCGTGCCATTCACCTCGTTCTTCTCACTGGGACCAAAAAGTAATATCCAACAACTCGCCTCCAGGGAAATGCTTCACACAACGCTGTTGTTAAGAGTCGAGTCACCATTGTGGTAAAAATAGCGAAAACTTTGGACCTATTCTTGTTTTTTTTTGGGGATCATTTCTGTGTTTTGATGAACAAAACCGTTTGTATCGTATTATTTTTTTTTCGTATTGATTCAAAATTAATAATTTTTTTGGGAGAAAAGTTTGTTGAGAATCAAATGACTTGGAAAAAAGTTTTTGCATATCGTTATTATTGAGGTTATTTGTGAGAAATATGATATAAATGCTCGTTCAGAGACTTTGCATTGGAGACGTTGTGTGCATTAACTCCAGTTTATTTTTTTCTTCCAATTAAGATTGTCTTGTGGCAAACAAGGATGATAGTTTGTTTTTTATATTGTATTTTAGTTTGTTTTTTGTTTTTTAGATGAAAAAAAAATTACTTTAATGAGGATGACATTTTCTTTTGCAAAAAAGATGCATACCTGTCGGTATGGTATCCTCTCTTTCTTCCATGATGGTATAGTCAGAAAATTGTACATTTTTTCCAATTTTTTTTTCTAGGAAATTTTAAATTCTTAATTAAAGCATAATTTCGTTTACATGATTAAAATAAAATTTATGGTTATTTTTACAAAATGATCGATCTAACCATATAGGAACATCATCATCTTCAACTTGTCATTAAAATTTTTGAACCTGAACATTATCATCGTTCCACTTTGATTGGGATGAGAGAGAGAGAGAGACACTAAATCCAAATAGTATGAACTAAAATTCAAGTATGGGGACCTATTTACAGTACACTGCAGTTAGTGTAACAATCTTCATAATCCTGGAACTTCGGAATTTGAGGCGTATCTCGATTAAGTCAATTTCTACTTTAATTGAGATCATTGATTTTAATTTTAGTATCTCTCTTAAGTTCCTCATTTAGCGTGGGAAGGAACTGCATAGATTATGCAATCAAAAATTATTTCAGTTTTGTTGATGACTAGTTTTTTTTTTCATTGTTAATTTTATACCCAAATGTTTGTCCAAATTTTATCAATGTCTTTCTTTAATTACTCGGCTACTTGAATACACTCAGAAATTCGCACTAGGTGAAACTATCGGGTGACCCATCAAATTCGTGCGGATTCAATGTTTGGGATTCCTGCAAAACGACACGACCTTGAAAATCCGCACGAACTTCATTGGTTACAGTGACATGACATTATAGCATATAGTCTATTTTAGTTAGAATCAGCATTCCCAGTGAAATCCTAGTTCTGACTAGTCAAAACTATCTTTATATGATCGATTTTGGACCAATTTTAGAACCTGCAATTATAGCGTTTGGCGACCTTCGGCCTCATCAACTATTCTAACCTTCGTGAGTTTTGACTAATAAGATCTGGTTTTAACTGAATTCGGGTTTTCGCTGTAACATACATACAGGCAGTGCCTATTTTCTAAAATAAATGTTAGGTAGCACCTAAGATGAACATTTATACAAATATCGATGTAATATCTATACAAATCGATTAAATATCGATAAAATAAAGCTAAAGTATACCCTCGTATCTGCTGGAAAAAAAGAGCACTGTATACAGGGTGTCTGACAATCACCTTTGAAATTATTCAAGTTGTAAATATATTTTTTTAAAAATATCGAAATCGATTTTCAATCGATATATCTTTTTAAAGTGGTTCTATTACAAGCAGGAAAAGGATGATTAAATCATGCGATTGAAAATAAGAGGGTTTTTTTTCATTTTGTGTCCCATATGTCATCGGAATTACGTGATATTACAGCGGAATGTAATATGGAAATTTGCACAAAGAATTGGTGATGGCGGTTGAGTTAGTTTGTCTGGTTGTTTTTTTTTAACAAGACTGTAAATTCCAATTTCATCTACTAATCAATTGGTGGTGAACAAGTACATACAGTATATAGGACAGAATAGCAACAATAACAACAAAAGACCATTAAGTGACAGCTTTTCACTTCTCTCTCGCTCTCCCGTTGGTAAAAATTTTTCAATGGCTATAGTAACGGGGCTAAACATCCGGAAAGGTTTGCAATGCTCCCTCGAGCATTCCAGTTTATTTTGGTTTGGGAATAGCCTCTATTCTTCGTGGCACTCACTACTGATGTGCCGCGCATTTAAACGCCAAAAGACGACGACGTAGGGAGGCTACAACGTTGTCGTCGTAGTGCGTGTTTCTTTGGGAACCGAATTTAGCTGCTGCGTTGGACCTTTTTAATTCGGGGATAATTTGAAGCTGTGCTTTATATGGGGACAAAAGCGAGAGCGAGACACTCGGGTTCGATCGAGTTACTACTCCACCACCACCATCGTCACCACGTAGTAGTACAGGATGATGATGATGATGATGCACGAGAAGGAGGAGGACCCATCCCAGAAGCTTTAAATGCCTATTAGGCACCAATGGGTTAATGGGGAAAAGTGGATGAGATGACTTGCTTGATCTCTGGTGACAGTTTTGCATCCACCGAACTTGGGGACACCACATATTTTGAATACAGCCCTTTCACCTCCTTGTTAATGTCAATCACTTTTTGGATTGGCCGCTGCTGGTGGTAGTAGCCAAACATACACAAGGGAATTCTAAAGAGGGTGATAGTTTCGGGAGTGGGGGGTTATTTGGTGATAGATAGGACTAGTTAATCATCTCTTGACCAATAATTGACGTATTTTGACACCATGCTGCCCATTTCTCAACAATGAGCTCGGTAGTCCTGAACGATGTCGACTACGTGGAACGATTATGTTGAGGAATTACGTGGAAGAATTTCTTGTTTATAACATCGTTTGGTTTTAATGAATAATAATCGTCCATCTTAATTATCAATAATATTGTACTGTCGACGCTGTAGTATCTGCGGATATCTACACTGTAGTAAAGGTAGCAAGATGAAAAATTAGCTAAATTTAGAAGTACACTACAAAATCGATTATCCGAATTTAATGGTCAAAGTCTATTTCGGAAAAAAATTCGGATAATCTGGAATTTTACTGTATATGCTCGGTTTACTTTAAAATAAAAGCCAACAACGTTGTACAAGTTTTGAAAAGCATGACACAAAACATGAACAACATATGAACATTTAATGGACAATATATGTATGTACAGTATTAACTTAGAATCATCTGCTACTCTAATAAAAGACCAACCTGCTCCTCTTTCTCACCAGCTATGGTAGCGCCACCACACCAAGTGTGAAAATGCTGAAACTTATACCGAAATCGATATTCTAACTGTAACGTATTCTAATTTACTAGTTTGTTCAATAAATTATCCATAGCTATCGATAATATCAATGATTTTTTGATTTTCATATCGAAATGACATAATTTTACCTAATTCGGATAAACCGGAATTTCGGATAATCTTGATTCGGAGAATCGTTAATTTATTAATAATCGCTAAGTATTTAGGGACTCGGTCAGTCCGGCAAAACGTAACAAGGGACTCGCAAATCCCAAAACAGTCGAAAAGGGGCTTGCTTCAGCACACTCCTCTGTTTAGCACTCGCATTACACAGCGGTGTTTAAAAGTTTAAAGAAAAATCACTTTAGAACAACACAAAACGTTTTGAACATTATTATACCATATGACAGAATACTCGTTTTAAGGTCAACGTAATGAAACGGTATGTAAAACATGTTGGAAGAAAAACATATAAATCAACATTTCGTTTTAATTAAGGTACAGACAATACGATTCGGTGTCATAAGCAAAAAAAAAAATATTAGGGTTATAATTAACTAGAGTTATAATTAACCCCGTACAATTATGACGAGCTCATTCGTTTTCTTTCAAACTTTGAAATGAGCTTTTGCACATGACACCTTAAATACAGGGTTGTCAAATTTTTACCTTTTTTTCTTCGCTACTTTTGGCCAAGTGGTGCAGATTGCTTTCGTGTCTGTCACTTTTTTATTCCACTTTACTGGCCATGTGCTTGCATCGGATACTCTACTTAATTTTTGTTTACATTTTTTTTTTTGGTAACATACACTTTTTTCTTGCTAATTTTCACACGACAACTCGGTAATGTTTTTCGATATTAAACTGTATAATATGAAGTAAAGTTACGTACTTCAGTATTGTTTCCCATACTGTACACTTTGAATTATTGAATTAATATATTTTTATGTATTGTTATATTTTTCAATAATTTATTTTAGGTTTAATAGTACGGTATACTTAACGTGTTTTGTATCTAACTATAAGTAAACCCCGTGGTTGGTAAGGTAATCACGTGGAATTTAGAAGTAAACCCCGTGTTTAGACATGTTGCTTTTCAACATTTCTTCATTGTTTAGACTTATGAAAATGTACCATCACGCAGCTCATTGTTGTGAACTAATGAATTCCAAAAACACATGTTGATGCTCTCTGATTTGGGATCCTCTTTTATATTCATCTTTATTTATATTCACGTTGTTGTGGTGAACCCCGTGTCCACGTGAGGGTAAAGCGTTCCAGAAGGATACATAGATCTGGTTAATTATTCTGTAGGTATCTAATACGAAACTATAATTTTTAATACAACACACGTTGTGGTTTATTTCAGAGATAAAATATTAGATGCAGCTTTGTTGTTTTTATATTGAAACATGACATCCGGTACATTATTTCCTGTTGACAATCTTCCAAATATAAAAGCTTATATATTTTTTTTGCTTTGTTTTCGAGAACTGTACCATTTTCAAATTTCTACTACATTAAATTTAATAAACAACATCTTTAAAGCACGATTTTGAAATCTAATTTAATCCATGACGTCTGCTAATTTATTAATTAAGCCCTACGTTTTTATCTTTTAAGTATCACCGTGCCAATTTAATAACTCAAAGTACCGGTACATTTGTTTTATGAAGAATGGTTCAACTTTTAATTTGCATTGAAAGTAAAAATTTGTTCCGATTGTCTACTAACACAATACTGTAGTTCAAATTTGACCCGGATTTTTAAGACTGGTTGCTATATTTGTTAGGTCAATCAAAATCCGGGTCAAATTTGAACATTCTTCGTGTTCTTTCTTTTTTGTGTGTGAGATACGATGGGAATTGAGATTAAGCTATAATAAGATAAAGATCGGTTTAATGATCAAAATGACAATCATTTTGATTGTTTAGGGTGTGTTCACTATAGTTATAGTTATCAATATCATAATTATTATTAATCATATGCAGTAAGTTGATTGGTATCTTTATTATGTTACAGGCGGCCACCGTTTCAAATTGGACATGGCTTCATGCTAAACTGTCCTTACGATCTCATCTCAACGAACAATGAAGTACGTAACCTTTATAATATTATTGTTTCAATACGGGGTGCCCCTAGAGTCAATATTTGAAGAAATAAAGCGGACATTAAATGAATAATTATGTAATAAGATATTTAGATATTTATGTAATGACAGGGTTTACTGAAAATTTTATTTTTATTGGGATAAGGCAAAAATTCGTGCCGTACTGTAGTTCTTGTTTTTGCTACTTTGTTTTGATACATGTTTTGGTTTAGTGATTAAAAAAAATATTAATTTTAATACGTTTTAAGTCTAAATCTGGCCAAAAATCAAAAGTCTTAAAAAGGCCTAAATCATGTATTATGTTGGTTAAATTAGTCTGTACGCGTTTATCGATCTGCATGTACAGTGTGAACCTAGTTAGCGAATCGATTTATTGATTTTCCATGTAGACTTTCAACTACTTCATTAATTATGTACCAGTGGTTTTCCTACTCGAGTAGATTGGTTTTAGACCCTATATCACGTGTAATGCAGTTTCAGAATACATTTTAAACCTCGTTAACACTGAAATCATCGTGATTGGGTATATATTTAATAGAAGTGCGTGAAAACTGTGTAAACCGGGAAAAAAAGATTCGAACTCTTCAATGTAATTCTGAAAAACAATGGCTGTTCAAATAAACGCCGGATTTCATTGGACACGTGTCAAAGTTAGTGGTTAACTTTAAACATAAAAACAGCCTGGATTAAATTTGAACACATGTTTATCCATGTTCAGTGTTCTTCAAAGCTGTTTTTCTTCACTGTTGTTATTCGTTACCATGACATCTCTTGTATAACGTTACATAGACTACTTAAATATACATACCGACAAATTCATCTCTAAGTTTAATATCCAATAAACAAATCGAGGTCAGTTTTTTTGTTACTTTTTTATTACAAGCTTTTTTTTTACTAATATTTCAACATGTTGCATGTGACAGTATTGATGAGTTTTGACATATCGTGCAGTCACTCTTTTGTCACACGTTCATGCTAATGACAAACGAGTGATCAGTTCACAGTTCACTAATTTTAAAGTAGTTTACTATCAATTAAAAGACATTCCACGTTGACTCACATGCAAATGCTGATACGACTTTTTTTTGTTATCGGTATTTTCTCATGTCACCAGATTGAAAAAAGTTAATTTTTTATATGTAATTTATGTTTTAAAAAAAAAATTTGCACGTCATGTCAATGTTACTTTGTAGCTTTGAATTCGTTGTTATTTATAATGATGCAAGGAAAAATGATAAACATCTTTGAAGCTCAATCATGCGCGTTTAATTGCATCCAATAGATCATCAAAGGAATATAAAATGTGTCAAATGATGGTAAGACACTTGTTAATGAGGATTTTATATCGCGAGTAAATTTGTCTTTTATTAGGGCATTGTTTGCAGTGTAGCATTAACGAGTTAGTTTGATTACTAGTTAAAATACCAATTTGAGCTCTCGTTCTTTCTAAGGTGAATTTAGAACAATGATTGATGGATAACGTTAATGTAACATCAGTGTAATAAACGTCGATCTTGTCTGTGATTTCGAATTGTTCAACAGTGGTCATGCGCATGATCACACTTGTATTAAAACGATAGCAACGTGCAGGTTCAGTTGACATGGCTTGGATAAACATTGCAGTGCAGTGCAACGGTGCCATAGGTTGTTGAACATTGGCCATGTGCAAGATTCAGGTATTAGGGTTTGGTTAAACAATGGTCACGTATAGGATCACGATTTCAAGTTGAGCTGAACAATAAAAATCACGTGCAGTTCAGGTATTGGTTGAAATGTTCTCGTTATAGAATGATGTTCCAGGTTGGTATGAAACAATTGCAATTTGTGGGAACATGTGTGTATTCCAGGTTCCAACAATGCAGGATCACGTATTAACTTAATATAGATAACGAGCTATTATCGCTGAGTTCGCACGTTTTCGGCGAATTTCTTTAAAACAAATACCGGTAAATTGAGTTCGGCATGTTTTCGATGAATCTCTTTAAGCTACAGTATTTTACATTGCGCTGTTTACATTAGCTTGAAACGAGCTATTTTAACTTAGTTCGGCACGTTTGTGATAGATCTCTTAAAAACAAACCAATACGCGATATTACACGAGATTATAGAGGTAAACGCAGGGGGGGGGAGGGAGGGGTAAACTGTGTTCCTGTTGCACCAAGATTATTATTGGAACTCAAAGTTATCAGTGAATACAAAATTACTTGGAACAATATCACGGGACATTAAAAATAAAAGAAATTTGATTTTTTCAAAAACATTTTTTCAGTATTATTTTCTCTAGTATTTTTTTAATTGAATTAACTAGTAATTTATATAATAAGATATATATTATATATATAAACTTTTAAGTCCAAAAGTACAGGTCAATGAATCTTGAAAAACTATCTTTTGTGTTGTTGAACTGTTTGTTGTTGTTTTTTGTAATCCGTTCAAGTTGGGGTTGGTAGCAGTAGTAGAACATCTTCAAAAGGGTTAAAAGATAGGAACAGGTAGCTTTTTTCTTCTTCTCGTTCCTGCTCCTTGATGGTACCTTTTGAGGTGAGCCTTTGGAGTCGACGGTTCCCTCGGTACTTGTACGTACCTCCTGGTGGAGTTTGGTTGAAGGATTGAGTCGAGCGTGAAATTTATGCAGAGGATTTTAAACGTCCCATTACTTTGGCGGGCTACATCACCTCCTCTTGATTCAACTTTGTGGGAAGGGGTTTCCGTTGTTTAATAAAGAAGATTTCCACCATTCAAATCTCTTCAGGTAGAGGCACAAGGAAAGCACAAAGGTCACGGATTCCCTGGGACCCGGGTCAAGGGGTGAACTTAGTCATGCATGTGAAATGGGCTTTCTGAACCATTTTTTTATTATTTTACTTTCTCCTTTTCTGCTTCCCCATCTGTAATCAATTTGAAATTTGGTTTTGATGATTGGTTAATTAGTGGCTTTGGGAAATGGAGTGTCAAAGACTTTACTTTTGATTAAATCGTATCACGAGATGGGTATATGAAATTATGCGCTTTATGCAATTTATACTTAATGTCGATTCTTGTTTATAAATACGTACCACGTCAGCATTTGTTGTTTGGTACCGTAATATATAGGGTGTCCCTAAAATCACTAGTTGCCTCGTTTTGTCAAACTAACCTTGGTAATATCTAGTATTATGACATGATTATGATGTTTTTCATTTTTGAATTCAGTATACTAAAGGGTACCAGATAAAAAAGACATTATTAAGATATAAGATTTTTTTTCCGTTAAATTTGTTGTTTCGTATCGAAGAAATGTTTTATGGGTTTTTCAACGTGAAATTTATTTTTACAACAAGTAATAAGACGTGTATGGATTTTCAATTTTTTTTCTTCTTCACTGACCATCTTTGGAAAGTTTTCCATTTCTGGAGATCAGAATCAATAGTAATAACTTGTGTTTTTTTTTTTCGCATATGCTTTCAAACATTTTATTATCAACTCATAAAAACGCCGGAAAAAGTGACCCGTTTAATTGAAATTGAAGAAAAAAAAATGTCAACAAAATAAGTATTAAAATGTTTTTTTGTTTTTTTTTCTGAGGCGAAGGATTTCTGACTTTCAAGGCTGTGGTAGATTCATTTCAAATGGAGTTGAGAATACAGAATGGGGTGGAGGAAGAGAGCATGATTAAGTAACAACCAACAACTAAAATAATTAAGGACTGACTAGTGAATCATTGTTTCACATACAAATTCTTAAACATGATTTACGTTAAGTGCCAAGTTTAAAATGTTACTTAGTCTTGATTTTTATCATTGGACATGTCGTGACAATTCGAGGCACTTGACGACGCGAGTTTAACTTTGTAAATGTACGCGCTTGGCACATATGTGTTCGTTAGACACTCCCGAATATAGTATGAGATCTCGTTAGAAGTTAACCAGTTTACACAGGTTTATATCTGTGTGTTCATTCGTACCATACGTAAACGTGATGGTTGTTGTTAACAAGCGTTGAAAAAAGTAATCTAATATCCGAAAAGGGGGTACCGTCTGCGAAAATGCGAATGTCAGGTAATCCGACAAAGGTTGTTCAACATTTAACATTAGCTTATTGTTTCCAACACAAACTAAAAGCTTCCATAATACGATAAAGTATTCTTCGCTCCAGTCGTTCATTCTCTTTTCCATGGTTCGCTGCTGCTGCCGTTGCTGCTGACGACGACGACGACGCCATCAAGAGCAAACCTATTTATCGATTACTTTTCAACCAACGTCATGGTTTAGAAAAGAGCAAGTTGCAGTTTTCTTCGATCACATTTGCTTCCAATTGGCATGGAAACTGTCACGCCATAACTATATTCTCCCCTCCCCCCCCCCTTTCTTTTTATTTTTCTTCCTCTTTTGTTACATCGTTTGTGCTTTATCCTTTAATTCCTTTGCTTTATTCAGCCAGCATCGCTGATATAAACACGTACAGTAAAAAAAAAAGATTTGGTTATCTTCGGGTTTGGTCCAGAATACCGGATAATCCACTATTTCGGGATAAAGAAGACTTTTATCAAGCATAGTGCGGGGAAATCCGTGTTTAGAACCTATACTCAAAGAATGTCATAGGGTTTTCAATTTTTATAAATGTAAGTAAGAGATTCAGTTAGTTGAAATATCACATCATAACTACCATATATTCTCTTCTCTTTTTTAAACCTAGCGTTGAAATGGCTGGAGCTCTTTGAGCTCTTTTTTATGGGTTTCCGATGACCTAGAGAGCTGAAATTTTGAACATAGGCTGGGGTTGTGATAACGTTGTCGGATCCGAGATTTTGTCACACGAAGGGTATTTTTCCCTAGAAGAGTGTTGCTAACAATATACCTACCACTAAATTATCGTTGTACACAAAGCTAAATGCATTTAATTGTTGTATAGTTTACTACCTACAGAGCAACTGAGCAACCATTCATTGTTGTGAATTTAAAACCTATCCATCCAAATAAACACACTTTAAACTTTTAGTTCAAAGAGGCTCAAAAAATGAACGCTTCAACATTTTTATGGTCTATTTTGACTAACTTTTCAATGTCCCAGAAAGATGAAATTTGAAACGTAGACACAGTCCGCGGTACGTTTAATTTTATGGATCAATGTCGTGTCAATTTCGAGAAAACACCGCGAGAAAACACCGGTGGAGATTTTCTCGTAGTGTTGCTGATGCCCACAACCACATACTTCAATTCATACATTGCTAAGCCAAATCAGGCAGTGTTATAAATACACATACATACACGTATATTACTTATTACTTTACTGTATACAGCTTATCTGAGCAATCATTCATTGTTGTGAATCTGTTGGAATAAACACTTTACACAAAAATATCTTTCCACGTGTTTGTTTAAAATCCTTGTAAAATTTGGTTTGAAAACAAAAGCACAGTATCAAGCCAGGTTGTACTAAAAAACGAAGTTTTTCTCTATTACTTATTATTATTCTTCTATCGGTTACATCGTTTGTTGTGTTTTATTCGATTATCCATTTCAATTCCTTTGCTTTAAGTACTCGGGCAAAGAAACACATAGACCTACGTTAAAATTCTCTTGGGTTTTATTCAGTATACCGGATAATCAAGTAACTCTGGACAACGAAGACTTTCATCAAGTTTAGGACACGGACAAAGAAGTTCAATATAATTACCATAGGATTCCAATTTTAAAACATATATTTATGTATTGAAGTCAAAAAATGTACTTAGGATCACAAACTGATTAAATCAGAAGGATTACTTTTAATTGGGATTATTTTTTCGGGAGACCAAATGGTTGTGAAAACCATGACATGACAATGCATAATTTGTGGGAATCTCAGCAAATATGTATGTTTTGTGCTGATTTGTGAACCATAATTTTTTTTCACATAACAGTAAACGGAACTTTTTTTCTGTTTGTTTTGTCCAGTGATATAGAATGTCAACATTACATTCGTCGATGATAATTTATCGTATTTCGAATCTTTTTTTCTAACTGTTCAAATAATAATTATTTTTTCCTTGGTTGTTGACTAATATAAGATAACATTGACTACTACTTTAACCACTAAAGTAAATAGTATTGTAGAGATAAAACGCTTGTGAACCAACACTACTTGTTTTATGACCTGAATTTTGCGTATGATTATGACGTATGTTGTAACGATACACATATGACAGGTTGAAAACATTCCTTAGGTTTAAACTTAAACTACTTTTGTAATGTCACACATTTTACAAGTAAAATTTAAAGTGCGTTGTTGTGTTTGTTGTTGAATTGTACACATGCTCCGGCATTGATGAACCATTTATAGCCACGTTGTGTAAAATGATGATCATCAATAAACAACAGAAAGTTGCATTTCTAAGATAGATTTTTCATTGGACTTTTCCTGTTAAGGGCCCACCAGCAGTTCAGTGCTTGCGCAAGAGCTAGAATCTGACGCGCGATTTATCTAAAACCCGGTATATATTTAATTTTATAAACATACATATACAATTTTCTATTATTATAACAGTACGATCTTGTAACACAGATTACCATTAATGAGAACCTTTCACTTATCCAGCAGTATCCTCAGTGTTACCGAGGCACTGGTGTTACAGACAGAATGACAGAACGTGAGGCCATTTTGAAATTTTGCTGGAAAATTAATAGCGTTTATTACTACTGATATTATTTGTTTGTTAATTTATTTTTTTTATTATATAGGAATATTGTATTACTTATGCATTACACTATCTTATCTGGATGCTAATTTATTAGTACTCGTAGATAAAGTGTATCTATTTAAAAAGTTTCGGTTTTTGTGACGTAATCGTTAAAATGATTAAGTCACAGTTATCTAGTTGTTTTTTAAATTTTTTATCGTAACAAGATTTAAATGTAAGGTTTTCCAATCAGAAGAGCTTTGTTGTGTTTTTCTCGACATCAACCTTCAAAAGATTAAATATTTTTTTAAACATACAGTATTTTTAAATATTATAGATGAGATTTATTTTTGTAAAGTTTAAAAAATAAATTCAAAACAATTTTTTAAACTACAATTTTTTAAACTAACAATTTTTTTGAAAATAAAATAAGAAACTCCTTTTTTAAATACATGTTTACGTTTTTTGTATGTACATTTTTCTGCAAATTCTATTTGTATGCCAATGGAACAATAACCTATTGGTTTGATGTAGGATTCTTTACATTTTTTGGATACCTCGTTTTATATTATCATATAGATAACCTTGCATATTTAGACTTTTCTTAGAAATGGATGAAATTTTAGAATGTCCTAAAAGTGACATTCCCTGTTTTGTCAATGGTATTATAATCCCATTATATTGGTTCTGGGCAGGATTCTTCACATTCTGTTTTTTGGTAACCCATTCAAATTTTCATATGAATAACAACACATTTTACATCTAGACTTGTTATTAGAAAAAGTATAAAAGTTTAGAATGTCCTAAAAAAGGGGACATTCTTGGTTTTTTGGTTACTAATATAATTAGCTTGCAAATTTTTTTTCTTTGGTAACCGATTAGCATGCTGCTTCACGGATTTTCTGACAAAAATGGGGACAAACTGAATCAAAAGGAAATTCAATGGTTCGCTGCCAACCAGTCCATTTTTCTTCACTTGTACGCGCCATGTATTGCAATAAGCAAAGTTAAATTTAATTTTTACGGAGGCCTAATTTATTTTTTTTCAAAGGTTATGATTTTATTATTATTTGACTACTATTTATGAATCAATTTTGTCAAACACTTTGAGCTAATTTCCGTGTCGATATGTAACTCTCCCTAGTTTTGTGAATCGACTATTCCAGTCAAGTCCCAACAGTCGCAATATTGGAGCACGAGTTTCGTCCATTTCTCTACAACATATCTGAAACTAGACTTTAGCCTCCAACACAGGCTTCAAACCATTTTTCTCTCGCGAAAAATAGTGTTGTTGTTTTTTTTTATATTTCTTTAGTGCTTTCAAGCCGCACATTTCAAACCTCCTGTGCGTTTTACAAATGCAAATTCTTGTTTACATTCTATTTTATCTATTGTTTTTCACTTCACCATTTCAGTGATCTCGCAAAATAAACAAAAAGTTCCGGTTTTACATTAATTTTGTACATGAATCTGTTCCAATTCAGAAATTAAAGCAAGATTTTTTTTATATAAACAATAGACCATGATGTGTACGTTTCAACCATTTTCTCTAGTTAGGCTTTTAGGAATGACACAGATTTACACGCGAATAAACCTTCCCTGGTTAGGGTTCCGCTGTTACGGCGGGTTGGACCCCCCCGACGAAATGCGGAATTAGGTTGTTTTTTTTAAAAAATACTGGCGAGTTCATGTAATAATACCATATTTACATTATCATCTTACGGACACAATATGACTAACTAATAATAATACGAACGTATCACTGAAACAGCCAGAGGCGCAAGGGGGGTGTTTTAAGATTTCGGGAGGGGTTTTGAAGTGAATTGTGCGTTGTTTTCCCATTTATTGACCAATTTTTTTTTTTTTTACACAATTTTGTATTTTCGGGAGTGTTTAAACCCCAAAACACATCCCCTGGCTGAGCTTATGAAAACAGCGCGTCATATGAAATCCGCCGAAAGAGCGGGACAAGCACCGAACATAATGAACATTGAAAATCGTCGTATTAGTGGAACGGCGCAAAGTGGGGCTCTTACTATTCTATTAATCATGTAGCAACGATAAACAAAAACAGATTGTAAAGTTAACTCGTCCAAGTATCATCCAGGAACTTAATTTGTTTTCCGCTACGATTTTTCAATAGAAAAATGAAAATGATGACCCCTCTCCCTCCCGATACATTTTTTCTTGTTGTTGTTATACCAATGTGTTTTATTTCTTTTCATTGGTTTCATCATTCTGCAAATGTTTTTGTTTTTTAAGTTTATAAACTTGATCTTCCTTCCGGGAAAAAAAAGAATGTCTAAAATGGTGAAAATTTTATTTTGCCTTTTTTTTTTCTTCGTACATCAACTAACGTCGTCTAGCGACAGGCAATCAATGTCAAATTGAAAAATACACTTAGCGACGAAGATAAACCATTGACAGATTTAATACTAAAGGGTAAAGAAAAAATATCAAATCTATTGAGCGGGTTTTATTTTTGTTTTTGAATTGACTCTTGAAAAATATAAGTCCAGGAAAAAGATAAACAACGTAAAAGATTTTTGCTGCACACCAAAATACTGGCAGACGCGTCCGTGTTGAGGTGAAAACAAAAACAAAAGAGACCCTGCGCGAGGCTACATGTTAACCTCTACAGCGATCCCTTCCAGCATTGGTAGATAGCTTGTGGAGCAGCAGCCAAAGAGAAAAAGTGAACATGGCCGCAACGAGATGCTGTCTGGATCACTATCAACTAGAGATTGTGAGTAGCAATGTCGTTCGATTTTTCCTGTTGCCTTTTTGCTCTGGTTGTGTAAAGGAAAAAATGCTGGCGACGAGGCTAAGCAACGGATAGCGAGCTAAGTGGAAAAGCGGAATCGTTTCTCGAAGTGCGTCGTAGTTGTTTGGTGAAAAATTTGTTTCTCTCTCTACCTTGTCGTCTGTCGTTTTTAAAGAGACGAACAAAATGGCCGCTGGTGTTAGTTACTCCCGTTGAGATTTTTCTAAAATGTGTCGAGGAAGATCTCGTTGGGGTTCCACCGATGCGATTGTTAGTCGGGCTTAAAAAACGTTTGCACAGAGACTTGAAAGTTCGGTTTAAGGTTCGACTTTAAAAGGGGAATTCGTCGAGAAATCTCCATTTTGGTTCATGGCCTCTTCCTTGCCACGTAAAATTGTCAAAGCACTCCGAGGTACTACTTCGAGCACTAAAGAGTTATACGAGCCAATACATGTTGGTGCTGCGATTCTCCCAAATGTTTGTGTGGTTTTTTTTTCAATGAGGAATTAAAAAAATTAATGTGGATATATAGTTTTATGGATAGAGCTAAAAAAAATATAATATCCCGAGTTAAAATTACTATGGCTTCGTTTATTAACTTGAAATGGACATGGTCACAAAATCAAAACATTGAAATTTCAAATCCCGAGTCCGGAAAAATTGTAAACTTTTTTTAACGTAGATATTACTATTAGTAGATAGTAGTATAGATTAAATTATGAAAATGAAAACAAGTACATAGCGTAGATAAATTATGAAAGTATTTATATGCCTACATGGTTATGTTCAACTTTATTTTTTTAAATATAAAATTAGTCTTCTTGAAAACAATCCTAAAAGCACAACAGTTTAAACAAGTGCTGGCATAGAAACAAGTAAATATTGACGATATATGAATTAATATGTAAAAATTCGTACACCTTCATAATTATGTATAATTAAATATTTTTAATATACTATTGAACTATGTTATAAAAAACAACTTAGATTATACAAGTGTTACCAGTAATGTATAAAATTCTGTATACATGGAATGTATGTATCTTGTACCTGCTCTTATCCTGTACCTCATTAGAGAAGTGAGATATAAATTTTTTAATTATTTATATATATAATATAATGAATAAATGCTTATTTCTAATAGAACACGAAGTGTTATGAACTACAATATTTTTAAAACTTGTTTATTTTAATTTCAACCAAAACATTTGTCATTCTTATAATGGCAAATTAATATAAAATGTGTTTTGCATTCTAAAAGTACATGTTTGCGTTGCTTATAATTGGTTAGTAAAAGTGAACACAGTTAAAAACAACAGCTACGGAAACGTAAACCTAATTTAATCAAGCCAACTGCATTTGAATTGCCGTAGGTTATTTTCCAAGACATGTCTGCACACCATTTCATGATGGTAAACAAAAACCTGAATATTATAAAACTTGGCTTCGTTTTTTTCTTTTTAGTTCCGAAATAGATGTGATCTGAGAATTAATTTGAGAGATTCAATTTTATGATGTTTAAAAGCCAACTCTCGGGTTTACTTAGTTTTGAGGTTAAAATATGGGTTTATTTTCTGCAATTTACACTTGGTTTAAAGATAACCTTGGAACTGTATTGATAGTCGTGATTGATGATTTTTGTTGAATCCTTTTGGAATTATAGCCTATTCTCAATTTGCTAAATCCTAAAAAATCAAAAGCATAAAAATGAATTTAAAACAAAAATCCTAGGCTTATTCAATATCGTGTTATTAAATCATTGGATCTGTATTGCACTAGTCTTGTTTTACTTAAGGATGTTTCAATACGTAATTACATGGGGTGAGATGTTTACTGAACTGATACTGTAATCTGCATTGATGATTAATTGTGTAATTGATTTTTCAAACCTTTTTGTTTTAAGATTTATCTTGAGCATTTTTTAAAAACGTCACAAGAAGTGAAGCAAATTTTCATGAAAAAAAGAACCCCCCCCCCAAAAAAAAAATATTGTTTCCATACTTTGTGGTTAGACACCTAACCACACTTAAGGTGCTATTTGCTTGTACTTGGGTTATGGGTTTGTGGGCCAGTTTAGGTTAGTAAAACAAAAACATTTAATAGATCATTACTGATTCATTAATCATACATTTAATACTTTTTTGTTTCAACTAATCTTACCTGGAATATCTAGCAATTCAGAGTACAAGCAAGTAGCGCCACAAGCGAGGTCGGACATCTAACCCCAAAGCACCTTCGTTTCTTATATTGCACCACGTATTGTGAAAATTTCTGTGATGATCCTAAAAGTATATTAATATATATTAATATAAATTATATACAAGCATTTATTAATGGTACTGGAAATAAAATTGTATCATCAATATGGGGGGGGGGGGTGAAATTTTGTATTGGTATGCATGTGTGAGCTTTTGATTTCTATTTTTTAATTTTATTTTTTTCAATTTTATTTTCAGATAATTCATCGAATCATGTGATTGAACAGGTACCTAGCACTTGTTTTATTCTTCAGCATGCATCTTAGAAATTGGACCATCTTGTAGCTTAAACAGAATTGATAGCGAAGCTTAAACTAAATTTAGAAGTTTACTGTATTTTTGCGAATATAAGATGCATCTTGTACAAAGTTTTACTTACAATGCCTAATAGCTACATCTTAATAGGGATTACAAAAATGTGCCCTACAAGATTAAGGCTTTGACCCTTTTGAAATACTGAATGAAACAATTGGACACAATGGGCACCTTTTATCTACCTGTATTATTTCTTGTGGGGTGAGTTGGAATCTTGCTTTGTTTATTTAAAAAACAAACAAGCCAATCGCAGCTTTAGCTTCACTTTTCAATAAGCTGTTTCTCCCATCTCTTGGGCCCATCTTATAATCAATGGGTATCATATCTAATGTGTATGATATGATATGTGTATCATATCTAATTAATTTTTCACTCAAATCCCTAAAACTAGCGTTTTGTATTCAGGTGCGTCTTTGCATTATAGCGAAAATACGGTAGCTTAGATTAGCTCTCTAAGCTTGATATTAGAAACTGAACTAATAGATTAAGCTATATATTAAAACTTACTCATAAGAAAAATGAGTGAATGTTGATTGTGACAATCTTCGGTTTTCTAATGAAATTTATTGGTCTACTGAAAAATAGTTTTACACTGCAGACCACATAATAAAAATTAAACATTTTTACCTCCAATAATTATTTTCACCGTTTTAGGTTACATGTAGCCTGTTCCAGCATGTTCTCCAGTTACAAAAAGGGTAAGCTTTTTTTTTGTTTTGGATTTATCTTGGAGATTTTGTTGTGTTTTAGTGGTGAGAGCATGTTTTATGGTATAACAAGAGTAATACATAGTGGATTTTGCTCTGTGCGTATGCACACTAACAATATGAAATTGACTCATGACTTGTGATCTGTTCTCGCATAGTGAAATCGATGTTTATAATGTTTCCATAAAGCAAAGAAGATGTATTCATGCCTAACATAAAACATGTCCACATATTTTGATCACACTAGTTTGTTTTTGTTTAATAAAAGTTATCAAATTTAGATTTTCTTTTTTTTGTGATAGCTACCTTGCATGAGTGTCATGTTTTGTTCTCGAAATCAGGCTAAACTAATAGTATGCAGTAGGATGTGTTAGGATCATCAATGTGTCACAATTTCTCGATAGTTTTGTCTTAAACGAATTTTTGTAGTGTAAAGGTTATGACAGATCATTAAAAGATTCATGACAAATTTTTCATATCATTTATTTGTGAGGTTTGTCAAGTCATTCTTAATGTGGTGTTAATAAGTAGAAAGGCAATTTTGCCATTATTGCATAAAATGTTTTTACAATTGATAATTGTATTTCATAACCCTTAATTGGAAGACATGTTAAGTTCGTGTTGATAGTTTATTCCAATGTTCACCTAAAAAAAGTGTCTTGCAGTTCATGGTGCTTTTAGAGGTATGGGAGGTGATAAGATGATTTAAGGTGATTTATTTTTTGTATTATTACTACTGTATGACTTCGGATGGTTGGGAAAAGGTTAATCACGACGAGGCTTAATTTAAAAAATTTTGATTAAATCGTGTAGATCTCAGTGCGAAACGTTCATTCACCCCCAAGCTTTATGAAAGCTATTGAATGAAGTTTCACAAATCACATGGTAGAGCTGTTGAGATTTGCATTACCAGTACTATATCCAAAGTTTGATCGTGTAGGTTCTCAAGCCCACATCCAAAGATCAAGTAATGAAGCAACAATTGCAGGCAGCTAAACGTCCAACACCCTCGAGTCAGGCAGCGCAACAGCGTTACCCGCCACGGGAGGTGCCTCCACGCTTCATGCAACAACAAGCCCAAAAGCAGCAGCAACAGCAAAAAAGTACTAACCTGTTTTTGTATAAATTTTTATTATTTCCATAATTGCTTGAATTTGGCATCGTGGTATGGATGGTTTTTTCTATGAAGTAGGGGTGTTGATGCACTTTACTCCCTGGAGCCAATAGTGATTTTATCATCGTTGGAGTTTTCATTTTGATGGTATAGATGTATAATTGTGTTTGATCGGATGTGTATTGCAAGTGTTTTTTTTTTCCTATTTTTTGTGCATTATGATCAGGGATTCCGTAAGTACGTACTTAAGTACAAGTACTTTCTGAATAGGTACTTTAAAATACAAGTACCAAGTACGGCTCAATA
>JAQIWH010001780.1:0-28821 GCA_034695005.1 Cryptops parisi
CAAGTAAATGAATTATGAATGAAGAAAATTATGAATGAAGAAAAGCCCGTCGTTACGACGGGCATGTAATCACTAGTATAATAATAATTTGTTTGCATACCAAGTTTTTTCTTTGTCAAGGCCCGTGTTCATTCGGAATTAGTTATCGTACTAAGGGTCAGGTTTGAATTAGGAGAATTTTTAAATTACTTTCGACGATAGGTGTTTATTTGTTATATATATAATGCCGCTGTTTAAATAAATAGAGTTTTTAAAAATAGAAAGTTTTGATTTTTTAATTATTTAAGGGGAACTCTGTTATGAAATGATGAGATGAGGCTTTGTGTGTCCGAAGGAGACCACCGAAATGGCCAGTCCAAAATAGCAATTAATCACCGGTGAAAGGAAAGGCGATCGCAATAGCTTTACATCACTCGCTTTGGGAACCGATAATTTTCCGCAAAAGTAATCTATCGGAAACTGTGCGTGTGTGACGAAGCCATTTTTGGTCGGATCCAATTTAATTCACGACGATGACGACAAAGCGGTAAAGAAATCGAAAAAGGGAAAAGCGATAGTTTGCACGCCATTTTAAAATTCCTCTTTTACCCGATCGGAATTAAAGAGAGAGCAAAAAAAAAAAGCGTTTATCGTGCTAAGTTTGCCAATAATAAGTCCCTCGCATATAAAGGGTGTTCCTGGATTTATTAAAAAGAAAACAACTTCTTTTTTTTTCATTAAATGGAAATTTTAGAACGTGAGAATGTCTTGGAATGGGAAAATATACCATAAAATTTTTTATTCCGTCACTTTGTCTGTAACGCGAATTGGTAACGTTAAAGCTCCGCGACTAAAGCTCATGGGTGACCATTGTTTTAAGAAAAAACAGCGCACGCGATCATGGTTTAAAATGATCACGTGCGCTTTTTTTTTTTACAATGTAGTTTGAACAATGATCACCTATGAACGTGTCACTCAGTACACGAGTACAATTAATGTAATGATCACGTGACAAATAAAAAATGTAAATAGGATGTTTTGTGTGAAAATTTGCGAAAACGTGTCAAATAAAATTTCGAATTTGGTGATGATCTAGATTCTAGACTAACGAGAAATAATGTAGTTCTTATGATTGTGGTGTATTCAATAAGAAGCTAGGACTATTTTCGATTCGCTCCGTATAAGGTCATCAACTGACGAATGGGGTGACAATCAACGTTGACTAACGGTCACACGTCGTTCTACTTCATATTATTAATTTTCATTTTCGCGACGGGGGCTTCGGCCTACAACAAACTAATACTTTACGACAATACTTTTTTTGTGGTTGTAAGCTACACGGTATAAACTAGTCGTTAAAGGATGTCACCGTCAGATATAAATTGCGGTATGAAACTATGTAGTACGAGGCTTAGCCGACGGCCAGGACGAGAGATAAATTGCATTAGAAGTGGCATGGCCCGACGTGATTAATATCGTCGACTATAATTTTCAGCATTAGACCACGTGACGTTTATGGATTCCAAAAGGGACGTTTGTTTACGAAGGAATCTCGGTGATGTCCATTATCCCATTCATTAGTCAGAAGCCTATAATTCTCGGTTGTGGTTGACCTCTCGACCCAGGCCGTAATTCGTCGCATCACGTGTTCGGCATTGTTATACTGAATTATAAATGATAGAGCTGGTTGGAATGGACGTGGTCGTACGAAAAAGGTCGTTCCCAAAACTGAACCTTTTGTGACTCCCACTTGTACCTTAATTTGTACGAACACGTAGAATTAGAATTTTTGGAATGTTTTTTCTAAGTTGAAGAAAGTCTTCTCAGTTTGCTCGGAAACGTTGGTGTTGTTGCAGTATCTTAATTATCTTAGAGCGAAATACTAAACTCACTGATGAAGTTTCTAATGAATCCAATGATAAAGCTCGCGTATAATCTAACACAATTACATGACCAACAATATGTAATGTACATAATCTAGAATCCAGACATTGTATACAATGCCAAGTCTGGTTTAGGCTATGAAATTATTTTTGGAAAAGTTACGTCAAGCAAGAAATTTAGGGTAGGTTTAAATAGGCCTACATTTGGGTTGAACTGGGTTTTATTTCTCAGAGGAAACGTTGTTATCTGCCCTAAACTAACCATAACTAATCTAAAAATGTATATACAAGGTGTCATTTCATACTTTGTCAAAACTAAATTTTTATAGTGTTTACTAATAAATGATTATTTGCTTATAAAATAAATATAGAAAAATATTCCTGATATTAATTTTTTGTTTGTCGTGACTTACATATTAAATATTTTATACATTATTTATGTCCATATTCTTATTCTACAGGGTGATTCAAAATTAACATTGAAGTATGATGACAGTATTATATAACATTGACTAATTACGATCTTACATTTTAGTTGCACTGAATCATACAATACGATTGTCATACGACTAGTACAATTGTCACTTTATAAATACTTTTTACATATATTTTATAGGTCCATTACGAGATTTTCAGTGACATCCTGTATTTACAAACAATAGGCTATTTTCGCTGATAATAGAGGGTTGAGTAGTGCAATATAAAACGATAATAGACTTTTTCGCCTCGTTATTTTCTTGGCATTACCATCATTTTTTAACAAAAATGGAAGCCGACAAAAAATGTCTTTTCCGTGTTGCTTAATATGAGAACAATGTCGCAACGTCTCTCTTTTAAATCATGTCTTATCTGCAGAATTTCCCAACCATTTTGTCTTGCCCAGAAAAACTTTCCGCGACTTTTTTAAGGACCAACACCACACTAGATAACAACGATAGTAATAAAACTTGAAAATATATTTATATATACCTATGAAACTGAGGTAAAAGAAGACATGCTCTATCTTTTTCTTCACGGATCGATGACGTCACATTACCTCGACGTTACCCAGTTACGATGCTAATGAAGTTTTCTTTACCGTTCGTCTCGCCCTTTTTCTTGACAAAAACTTAATTCTAACAAGCGGGGTCGTATCATCAACAAACAATAAACGGAAGGAGTTCAACGCAAATCACGTGACTCGAAAAATTAATATGCAAATGAAAGTAGCAGTTTAAAAACACGGCGCCCCGTTTTCGGTAGTCTTAACCCCCGTCAACGATGTAAAAGGGTTAAATGTGAGGGATTTTTGACGACCATCATTTTCCTTCCCAAAGTGAAATCCCTGTTGTGCAAAGGGGGCTTTAAGCTGCTTTTAAGCTCGAGACGTAGCAGCAACGTCTGACAGAATTGGTTATTAATTTGATGCTATTCTCTCAGCGTTTACTCGGAAGCTATTTGGAGATTTATGTCGTAGCGATAATTTTTTTTTTCAGTTGTTAACTATTACATACCAAAATTGTTTACATGTACTGTATAAGGACAATTTCCATGGAAATGTCAATCCAATTTTTGTTTCAAAGTGAACAAATTCGATGTTGTTATATATCGAACGATACTAATTAATTGAAGGCTTTGCCCGGAATAACGTTGTATGTTACAAAAATTCAATATTGAGATTATTATGGAAAACTGGGCCTAGCTATGCTGTCAATAAACAAACTCACACCTACCTAAAACATACACATATATCATTTCAAAATTGGGCGCCTCCTAATAGGTGACAATCAATGTGTTACTGAATACTTCTTTTGCCATTCACTCAAAACTATGAATTGTTACATGCAACGTTATTCCGGGCAAGTTTTCAATTAGTATTACTAATTAATATGTAAACACTGTAAAGTTGACACTTGTATAGTAATTTAAATACTATCATTTAAATGGGAAGTTTGATTATCAACTCTCAACGAGATTTGGCTCGTTTAGTTACAATTATTTTGCAGGTAATGTTGGTCACGTTATGTTAGTCACACTACACATTTTTAAACTTAATTAGAACGATCGATTGTTACGTACTAATAACACATTCATTCATTCATTCATTCATAGGTGAATGTGAATATAGTACAGGTTTTTCAGTTTGAAAGAAATACTTCATCAATATGTATTTAAACATTCAGAGGTTACCAAATGGTTATGTTAGTGTCACAGTATTAACATAATTACATGGCTCCCATTTAAATTCACCAAAATTAAAATTTATATTAATTTCAAGATATTAAACATTTTTTGAGTCCATTTTACACGTCAAACTTTTTCAATCAAATTCAATCGATTCCAACTGTTATTCTGACGTCATACACACACATCCGGACGCGTTTCAGTGCTTTTGTTGTGTTTGGTTGTTTGACCGAACGCACGAACACCCGCGCAGACGTGTTTATGACGTCAGAAAAACAGTTGGAATCGTCGATGGAGTTGGATTAAAAACGTTTGACATGTAAAATGGGCTTTAAATCATTAAACATTAGCGAAAAAAACCGCTATACAAATGTTATGTTAGTCATCATTTAAAGGAAGTAGAAAAAAGATATATTACGTATGAACGAAAAGTTTTGAGCGACCCTGTATATTTTTACACATGAAGATACATACAAAAAGTATACTGTATGTATGCGTGTCTATACGAATATTACACGTCATTTTTCAACTACGCGACGTAAAAGGTGAACTAAAAAACTTGAGACCTGTAAATTTCATTAAATGGCCTCACGTTTGGAACCAAAATGGGTGGGAAAAAAGTTATATTCTTTCAACTTTTGCCAATTTCTTGAGGGAGAAAAAAAAACCAAAAGTGCTTAGAACTTTTTGGCACAAATCATCCATCTTTCCAAAAAAAAAATAAAAGTGGGAGAGGGGAAGAACTTACCAAACACAAACAATAACAACCAATCTATCTTTCCTTTCGAGAGACAATTTGGCACCCAATGACGATACGTGGGAAGATGATGTTCACGATGATGATGGTGACAGAAAGAAAAAGGGTTAAAGGGAAATTCTTGAAAGTCTGGAAAAATGCCAACCACGCGCTCTATGACCCGGACAAAAATAACTGTGCAAAAATCACCCCCCCCCCTCCTCCCCGTCTTTCTTTTGGAAAAGTGCTTTAGAAAATAGAATTCATCGTCGTTTTCTTCCGCAACATTCTGCACGAGTTTGGGATCTCTCGTTTCCGGTTGGCTACCGGAAGTGAATCCGATCCCCCATATTGGTCAATAGAAGTGACTCCCAGTTCAATAAGTCGTATTAAACTCTGACACCGTTCCAAATTTCATTTCGTTCGTTTCCTCTGTCTATGTGTTTTTTTAATATCGATCGTGGTTAGTTTTTGTTTGTTTTTTTTAAACAGCCTTTTTAGATTCGTATCACGTGATGTAATGTAAAAAGTGCCAGTGGGATATTGGATGTCCTTTTGTGTGTGTGCTAGAATTTAGCTTGCGTAATCAACTTCTGTCATGATGGTCTCGTGAGTTGACCGTAAGGTTGTTCTCTTTTTGGATGGAATGACTTACAAACTCAGAAATCGAGAGGTAGTTAATGGCGACTAACTACTGTAGTTGTGACTTTTCAACGTAATGAAGCTAAACTTGCTGTCATGATTAATATTCATACTTAGGCCTGTTTATGTCATCCCAAGATTGCATATCAAGATATACTACAGCATACAGGAGGTGTCGATTTATATTTGCGAAAAACTTTTATATATCGTGACTATGGTAGTGAAGCCCGTGCTTCGAACGTGGATTCATTTTTCATTTTGCTTTGAAACCATGGAAACGAGCTATTGTTGAAACAATATCAAGTTTTTTTGCGGGGTGTTCATAACGATAGATTCACAGCATGGTAGCGTAATGTTGTTTGTTGCTAAGTGGTTGCTATGATACCTTCGAGTAATAAGCATCTGCATGAACACTCCATGAGAAAATATTGGACTTCAAATGTCCATATCTCGGAATTGACACGATCTTGCCAGTCGAAAATAGCTGCGTTGACCTAGAAATTCGCAGCAGAACGTTATGCAGAACGTGTGTTTAATTTTATATCGCTATAACATTCCATTTATGAGTTTATAGACCTGACGGACACACGCACAGAAACTTGACAAATTATGTGGATTTTCATGACGTGGCAAGAAAAAATTCACCAGACCAATCACTTGTGCGTTACTGCAGAAAAACGCATAATAGAGAATTTTTTTTTGTCTATAACGAGCATCTGCATTTTGTCGCATATTAGCAAAATATCACATATAAAACTTGCATAAATCGAATACTTCGTGTATATAATTGTTTTAATTCGTGAATTTGTTCTACAGTGGATGGCGATTACAGTTGTTGTACAAAATGACACCATACCCGTTTTTCGGGCGTTCCAATACGAATCGTGTCAAATTATTTTACATGGTTACTTTAATTTAGTTTTGATAATTACCTTTAAACTATTCGATCGACAACATGATTACCGAGTTGCTCGTTTCGATAACAATGAATTAAGACAATGCCACAATGACATCGCATTTCCACAACATCAATAATCTTAATGCTCTTATGTTACGCGATGGGATTCGGCTGGTTACTGCAACTCATGTTCTATAAATAGATTTTTCGGGCATTTACTTTTCCATAAGTGAGTATACATGTCTGGAACACACTGTATTGTAAAAACATTGCTTGAATACGTCGTGATAACGAGTGATCGATCTTTTGTTTCTTACAACTCTCACAATGATAAATTACCAATTGAGTCTTGTTTTTCTTTGCGCTGAAGAGAGACTTGCCTGCAGGCCATAAAAACAGAACAACTTAGACTTTCATCGACATTTTGCATGGATGATGGATAGCGTTAATGACAATTTCATTGTGAGCACACTCAAGGAGATAATGAGGAATCTAGCTTATGATGTCACATTTAATTATCCAACCCGTAATGTCTAATGATGTCAAGAGGTTTTGCAACCATCCAATGTGGGACGTTCAATAGTCAACGTGTTTAATGACCTGTCGTAAAATGGATCAGGTTTGTTCTATTGAAATTGGAAATAATATTGTTGTCAGTTGTTTTGTTTTTTTTATTTTCTTTTAAAGTTGTTGATTATTAGTATAATTTCAAAAGCAAAGTTTGACAACGTTTTTCGCCTTTAATGTCCAATTTAGTGAAAGTTACTAGTCGTCTCTCACGCACGTTTCCCATAAAGATGTTGATATGTCGCGACAGGTGTTCGCTACGACAGGAAGTGCACAGAGTGTGTTTGTATGAGCGGAAACGAACTGAAGTGAGGGGTACGTGAAAGTCAAGACACACTAATTTGAATGGGTTTTCTCAATGGCGTGGATTTTTTTTGTGTGTTTATTTTCAAACAAATTATATATTTTGTGTATTATAATAGCCATAACACTGTATGAGTACCACAATACTACAGTATGGGTTGTTTTTAGTTTTATGATGTTATGTTAAAATCGGAACCTGAATTCATTCAAAACCCGGTTCTGACTCGTCAGAACTAGATCTGACTGGTAAAATCATCAAACCGTCTCTAGACCATTCAATTATTTATTTTTTCATTAAATCTCGACCCAAAGTGGTCAGGAAAAAGCTAGAACAATGACAACAGTTTTCTATCAGACGAACAGCGAATTTTCGTCATTTTGTGTGTTATTGTTTGTTTTTGTCTGTTTTTATGTCTCTCTGGGACGCAATAAAATAATAATTAATAAACAATAAAATATGAAAATATTATAAAAAAAACATACACATACCATAGTTGTGGAATGGCTAGTTAAAGTGTGATAATGTGTATTTGTGTGCTAAATTTGCAATGCACATTTATCAGTAGAAGTGTTGAATTGAATAGGCGTGTTCAATTCTTCAAAAGAACAACACTGATCCTGTTGTTCTTATAAATATTTATCATTTTGAGGAGTTTAATTGAATATTATGTAGCCTGCATATTTGAGTGCACAGAAGGTATGTTAAATCTCCGGGTGCACTTAACACATTCTTGTCAGAGTTTCACTTTGAAAAGTGAGTTTAGATTTGAGATATCCACTGTAGTTGAAGTTCAGTTTAGATGTTAATAAAAATCGAAATACAATATAAACACCGATTATATTAAGACTGTAGTACTACTTACAAAGATTGCAGTAGGACATCGATTGATTAATCAAGTATTCGATTTGGTATATAGTAATTCCAAATGTAAGATCTAAAGCTAGTCGTATTCTATCAATATATCATTACGTACCAATGGTAACTATAGTTATTTATTAGAACTTTGTGGTACAGTATTTCAATAAGCTTACAATTTTTCAGTGTTGATTTAACATTGAACGATTTTTTTGTGAGGTGATCGAGGACGTACAGGTCTTAACAAATTTTATGTGATCTATACATCGTTCATTGTTTACAGTTTCTGATTTCGGACTTTGACGACCATCCAGTTACCTGATCTTGTCAGATCCTCAAATTCCGTTTATTGTATGATCATTCTACACTGTGAATGTATAGATTTTTATGTGATTTACACATCGTTCATCGTCTATAGTTTTTGAGTTTGACGAACTGTGAACACAGTTACCTGATCCACAAATTAAGTTCATTGTATTGGTTGTATAGGTTCGGTGTAGTTTGAGGTTGTCTGGTATTTGTTATCTCTGGCAAAATCTCTTCGCCAGAGATTTTGCAATACAGGCGCCCAGGCCAATGTCACGTAAACAGGTCGTGAGGCTCTTGTCAAACAGGCGACCCACGTCCCAGGAGGTGATTACTTTTGAATGGTAGCGAGATAGTTAGGAGTGTACAGCGACAAGTGGCGCTTACCTGAGTCTTCGGTATCGGGCACGTTCTTGGGACTGTTGTCGAGCCGTAGGAGTGGGTGTTCGTTGGTGACGAGTGGGTTGATGGGCCCACTGTTGTTGACAAGGGGTTCGCTGATGACGAGCATGCCTTTCTGCACGTTCTGCGGCACTTTGGTCAACGGCACCACGTCCACCTTGATGCGCATGCACTTGCCCTGACGCTCCAGTTCGCGAAACACGTGCAGATAAGTGTTGTTGAGAGCGAACCACGACCCGTCTTTGGCGGCCACTTGGATTTTGGGAAGTTCCCCCTTTTCGAAAACTTTGGTGCTCAATTCGGCTATCAGTCGACTGTCCGGCTGTGCCAGACTCAGCGCGCACGTGGCATCCCACAGGAAGTGGATGTCCGAAGGAGCCAGCAGCATACTGTTGCCGCTCCTGTTGTTGTTGCCTCGTTGACTAGGTTGCAGGCCACTGCACCACGCCTAAAGATCCGGTGTCGCCCGAGCGAAGAAGAAGAAGAATGGACAAGTCGTCGAAGGCATCGGGAGACAGACTCTACTACAACACTCTTGTCTGCTGCTTTTGTTGACTTACTTTTCTGTTACATCTCGGCCTTCTCGTTTCATAAGTTAGAATTTTTCAACAACTCTTCTTTCAATCCTCGGGTGTCTCTCTCTCTCTCTCCTTTTCACATCATTCTATCACTTTCCTTAGTATGTGTGCGTGTGTGTGAATTGGGTGTCGCGTTTGAAATGTGTGCACCACGGCGTCACTGGATGCTTTAAACGTTGTCGTCTGCTTGCTCTCTCACTCACTCTCCCTCTCTCGTTCTGTTATCAGTGCTGCGTGGGTGGAAGTGGGTGTGGCGCTGCGGTAGCTCCACTACAGCTGTTGCTACGGGGTGCGCCATTTCTTCTCGCTGAAAGTGATGCTGGAGTTGAAAGAGATGCTGAGCTGCTCGCAGTGGGGGTTTCTCTATCAATGAATCTGAGTGGAAAATGAATGTTACTCCACATGGATCGATGTGTCGCTGGTGCTGGGTGCTTTGCGAACTGAACGAACAATTTTTCTTATTCCTCCAATTTTTTACTTTATTTTCCTCCCAAACTTTCAAAATTGTTCGTTTATTTTAAGACATGGTCGTAGATCGATTTTGTAAAATGACCCTAGTTAAATTTTAAGATGAACGACAATATTACAGAACATGTTTCAAGGAATTTTCACTGGGCGACAAGTCTCACAGTTTTCACATTCTTTTTATTTATTTATTTATTTTACATCTCTTGGGGACAAATCAACACAAAAGATGTTACACAACAATAATAATAAAATCAATTACAATGTAAAATATGGTATCTCAATTTCTTTTTATAATGAAAACAATCACCAATACAGTTGCTAGAAGAACAAAGGAAAGGAAGTTTTCGAACGTAGAGAGGTAACGAATTTCATTTTTTGGAAACTTGAAAATGAAAAACGATTAAAACTTTGTGTAGAAAGAGATGAAGGAAAAGAAAGAGTAACCCATAATCTTTTAATTTTTGTCACCAAAATCCAAAAATTTATCTAATTTTTGTCACTTATTTGATAAAAAAAAACACCCCACAAAATGACATTGCATTATTGTTTTGTTTTGTTTTTTGTTTCAATCTTAGTATTCGTTGTTCATTGTTGAATGTTGTCACCCAGTAGCTAATTATTTTGGTTTACTAGGCGATAGTTTTTCTTCACTGGGCGACACATTTGTCGCCTGGTGTTTATGTTAAAAAATGCGCTGTAATATTATATGACATATATTAATTAATAGATAAAGTTTGTGCGGTCTATCAAAAAATGATAACTTTAACGTTCATTGATTACTTCATAATTTATCGTCTTGCTTGTTTGTGATTGTTTCTTGTGTTTTTGAAACTGTCGTTTTAAATAAATAAAATAGTATGATATCAGTTGTTATGATGAATTTCAAATTCAAGTTAAAAGTTCTACAAAAATAAGTACTTGAAAAAGCTGCACAAATTGGTTTACAAGAATCATTTATAGTTAGAAATTAATTTTCATTGATCACTTTGATTGTTTTTAGTGTCAAATGAAATTTAATAACATTGAATATTAATTTTTTAAAACCTACACACTTTTAAGTGAAACTTATTTTGTTAAAAGAAAATGTGAAAAAAAAAATAATAATGCTTAATAAATTTGTTGTTAAATAGCTTTTTTAATAATGTAATAGTAATGATCCAAAATTTACATTTTTGTATTAAAAAATATTTTATATATTATTTATGCAAGTTTTCATTTTTTTTTTAATGCGCAAAAATTAATTCATTGAGAACCTTTCTGTCCATAGATACGCGGTGGATTTGGCCTGCCTTCAGTTTAGCGGCTTCGTTCAACGCGCTGTGCATTGTGGGTGGCTGAAAAACATGGACGCACGCTGCGAAGCTACAAAAGCAGACGTCGAGATATTTGTTTAGTTTGGAGGTTCTAATTGATTATTAGTATTTATAAAAGAAAACAACGATCATGTTATTTTAGAATTAGTGTATTTCATAATTATTGTGTCAACGTTAATGAGAGGCGTTGGAACAGTTCTCCTGACACTTCATCGTTCCGACACGAGGTGCTGGTCTTCATCGATCCAACTGGTACGTATTAAAAACCAACGTGATTTTAATTTCTATTCTACTTTATCCATTAACTAGGAACTAGTTTATTCTAATGTTGTGTAATTATTTATTTATTGTAAAGGTGCTTGAAATTAAACGATGGCGCAAATGATGTTTACTCGGTGTTTAACATCTTCACTGTTGTACAAACAAGGTGCAAAAGCCATACAAACACAGTACCAGGTAAGCAATTTGT
This sequence comes from Cryptops parisi, assembly GCA_034695005.1. Lineage (NCBI taxonomy): Eukaryota > Metazoa > Arthropoda > Chilopoda > Scolopendromorpha > Cryptopidae > Cryptops > Cryptops parisi. Next base: position 11,564 of record JAQIWH010001780.1, read on the forward strand.
TTTCTAATTAAGTAGTTATTGGTTGAATAATTATTTTCATCAGTAACCATATAATTAACGTTAATGATATGCTCACGTCAGTTAGCTACATAGGTTAACCTGTTGATTTATACTTTTTAAATGTTTATTTACATTTCATTAATGATGATTTTATATGTGTGCAAAGATGCATTGTAAATAATGAACTAATAAATATAATTTTTTTTTTCAGGGTGTTTGGAAAAAACCATCGCTTGGTTTGTGTATGACCGAAATCAACTGTCGCAGTTCAACGAGTGATGCATCGGATCACGAAAATTTGAAACAGTCAAACGATGGGGACTCTTTTGGTGTACTGGATGAACAATTCAAAGAGAAACGTTCTACCAAAGCATTTTCGTTTGGTGAATTTTCTAAACCCAGGAACTTGAAACCAAACAAAAGTAAAGCAAGGCGTGAATATGCTGGTGATGTCGCTAAGTTAAACAGCGACAATGGTAGTCAAAGAAAATTCAGTGAAAGGCGGTCGCAAACCTTTGATGCTGGACGTAAAATTAAAAATAAAGAGGATGAGTTGCTATTCATCGATCATACATCCGAAAAGTTTAACGTTAGTGAGAATAGACGTGGAAAATTTGCTGGTGGATCGAAAAAATTTTATGTTGATCGTGATGATGTTGAGCAGGACTCAAACGCTGATGATGAACAGGTGCCCAATGTTGTCGAATCGAGAATACGAAAAGTTGTGATCAACAAAGCAAATTTAGCAATTCGTGAAAGGCGAAACAAAGTTGGAGAGAGTGAAGTATTTGGTTCGTTGGCCAAAAAACATTTGAAGTACAAGGACTCGAGTGAAATTTTAGCGTCTGGGAGCACGGGTGTTTCGAAACGCGACAAGCAGGACGAACTGGAAATGTACTACCCAAGTCGAGAAACCAAGCTAGTGCCAGATAACTATGCGTATAAAATGCTTCATCTCATCAAAGAACGCAAGGTATGTATTTTTAACATTGTTTTTGGTGCGTGGTAATATAGTGGAAGTTTAAAAATCATTGCCCAACATCAAACAAATGATACAAAGTATTCTGGTGTTTTATTTTAATTTTAAGTTATTTTAAACTCGTTTGTTGATATGTTCGTGTTTGTGTGTTATATGAATTAATGCTATGCCAATTCCTAGGATTTAAAATGTTTGATTTTTCTGTGTAACAGTATTATGAATTAAATCAAACTAAGGTATAATAACATGCTCACTTTAACGTTGGTTTTTATGGTTGAAAACAATGATGTACATGGATTTACACTTGATTCATCTAGATGCATAGAAATTGTAATTGATGACATTGTTTTATCATGTAGTCTTTGGTTATTTCTGGTTAAGAGGTTGGTTATTTTTATGCGACCAGTGGTTATGTCATATTTAAGGTAACGGTACCTATAGTGGGCCACTTGTCTTTAATGATCTAAACTCGTCGCTGGATCATGTCTACAATACCAAATCAATCACCTTGCATATAGTTTATTTAAAAATCTCCTTCACTTTTATGCTTCAGTTTTATATTTCCCAATGTTACAATTTTTACGATATTTTTGGACTGATTTTTACTCAATTTTTAAGAGACAAGCTTTTATTGTTATTTTTTTTTTGTTCATGAATACATTTTAATTTGTATTGAAACGTCTTACTTCTATTGCATAACATACTAAATAATTTGTACACAATGAATACAAAACATAAAATATAAGGGAGAGATATTCTGAGGAATGGCCCAGTTTAGGGTCATGATTTTTCCCATTGTTCTGGTAGTGGGCTGGGGTCATCCAGCACTATGTGCCATTAAGCTTAGTTTAAAAAAAAAAGGTTGTCAATTTAAGTTACTGTTACATTGTATGGTCACACCAAGTTACTACATGTTTAACCAGTTTTAAGTTGCTATTTTTTGCTTTTAATTTGGTATTATCAAATATCGACTTTTACTGTGATGCTTTTGACATTTTCAAATGTTCTCATTACTAGCATAACAATACAATATTATTCGTTAATACAGATTTTTCACGTATCATAAGATATATATATATATTAAGTGCTTGTTTTTTTATGGAATGAACCGCTTTTATCTTAGTAGGCTAAAAGTGCATTTTCATGAGAGCGGTGTCTGTGGTGTTTAGCAAACTAAAAGCTCGTTCTCCATCCTTGAAGGCATTTTCATGTCAGCAAATGATATTATGGAGCCAAAGCTGTAGCTAAATGTCACCCATTATTTGCTGTAAGCTAGGCCACTAACTTAATTCCATGGTTTTCAACGTCGAGTTTATGGATTTTAAATTAAGGGTTCACTCAAACGATGTTTTTGTGTTGTTTTTATTTTATAATGTTCAACCTAGCGGGTAGTATGATTTTCTGGGTCTTGTGTGTGAACCCCATTTTTGTCGTGACATGATGTAAGTGTAGGTTAATTCTCACTACTTATGAAAGTGTGCATATTGCAAGTGCTGTTTCCATTTCTTTGGAACGAAGGGGAAGCGAAGGATTGATGTACAGGTGTTGGTTTCTTCTTTGTTTCATTGAGATCTCAAAATCAATAATAGACGAGTGCTTCTTTGATCGAAAGTTTTTAAAGTGAGATAGCCATTGTGCACTCTGGTGCAAGTGCTTTTTTGATTTCCTCCTCATAGTCTCGATCAGCTCGGATTTCACTGAGAACTGCCAAGCTGCTTGTCTGTATTAATTCGCTAACCCTGTACAAAAGACACCTCTTGGATATAAAATTCCTTTCCTTCAAAGGGAAGGTCAGAACCAAGTTGCTATGGTTACAAAGAACAGGAACATTCGGGATTCACTCTTTTGCTTAGCCAGTAATTGCGCAGTCGCGTTGGGTCTGTGTAAATTAAATAATGTTTGTGGCTTGACACATGTTGAATTTTTAAACGAACGTGCCTTCGTCTTTTCATCGTTTTGTCATTCAAAGTGCTCCTTGTTCTGAGAAAGAGTATTTGGATTTTGATGATCAAAGTTTCTTTTTGTTTGTGTAGGCTTCCGGTCTTGAAAGCTACATAAAAACAAGCCAAGACCTTGGTAGGTTTTTCTACATATCTATTTATGGTAAAAGGTGATGGTTGTGCATGTTGCGGTCTTAGGAAGATGGAGCAATTTCCAAGTTTAAGATGGATGTGATGGAGCATGGTGGTGCTTTCCAAATTCAAAGAACGGCTCGACGCCATTCGTTTCTCCATTATCGATACAGCCTTTAGGCAGGCGATGCCAAGGCACTTGTGGACTAGCAATGAGTTATTTTAGGAGCTGGAATAAGGTCTTTCCTTTTCTTCGTTTTTACTCTTCTTGGGTGATGTAGCGTGCTGAAATCGTAAGCCCATCTTGAGGCCAAAGGCGTGTTGTTAAAGTGTGAGCGCCACAGCTGATTTAGTTGAGTTGACAAGAGAATGGAGAGGAGTAGGTACTGGTACTGTACTTGACTTCAAGAACTTTTAAATGGAGATTGGGAGAAAGAAACAAACTTCTGATGGTTTGTAACGCAAGAAATTCCCTTAAGGCTTGGAATTTAAAGGAAATTTCAGTTTTTTGAGTTACTATGAGTATTTTTTCTTACTGTACTTTTTCTGCTCAAGCCATGGATTGGACAAAGGTGTTTTTGGGCTCTACAATATTGGACTTGTAACACTTTATGGTGTCTAGGTTTGGAAATGAAAGTATGTAAAAGTGTTTCTTTCATCTGTTTCAGTTAGCGAGTGACAAGCTTTCCAATGAAACTACAAATAAGAACGATTCGGTTGTATCAATTTGGTATACTTTTTTGGCCCAACTTTTTGGATCCATCTTCATTTGGTAAGATCCTAGATCCGAACGAAGCTCGGTAAAAGCTTCGCTGGTGTGGTCTGTGTATGTGGCCTTTCTTCTCTCCTGGGAGAATATTTGAAGTTAGTCTTTTGCTGGGGTTGGTTTAAAAGGGTGGGTGTTGCTGGCACCCGGCCCAAATTGGAAGTCTGCGATAAATATGGAGGCCCGGGGTTTTCATTCGTTCCGCCGCTGCAGAGATGTAGAAAAGCAAAGGCGGCATCGTAAGTCACACCAACGAGGTGCTGTCTAGGGGATAAAGAAGGGATTCCAGCAGAATTTAATATTAAACGAACCAACGTAACTTATGACTGCTGCTGCATAGCAAAAGAGTTTCCAACTTCAACAGCAGAAACAGCAGTTTTTTTTTTTGTTTTTACTTTTCAATTTTGTTTTAGGGGGCTAGGGATTTCAGCTATGCAATTACTTGAAACTTGCCATTTACCCGTCACTGTTAAATGTTTCTACTTGAGCATTTTTTTAGTAGTACCTAATTGAATTCCAGTTCTTTTTTCTATTGTTTAATATTGGAGATTTAAAGGTGCTTAAACATGCCTCTTTTGTTCAAGCACGTAATCTAACTAAATGATGTACTCTTAGAAGAACGTAGTCCAAGAAAATCAGACTCTATAGTGTCGGTTGTTTGTTTGTTTGTTAAAATCGCTGTTAGGGTTTTCTTAAAATAACGAGCATGCCGAATATAAGTACAGTAATTATTTCTCAAGATTCGAATTTGTGTATATACAATAAAATTAACTTGAGACAAATTGTTAGGAGATCATTGTCAAATTAAAAAAAAAAAGTGTATAAATTGTTTTGTTGGTTTTGGTCAAATACAGGGTGCTTCACTCGCTCTCAATCACTGCATTTTCCTAATAACTTTCAAACTGAAATAAAGGATTCAGTGAAATTTGACACGGAAATATGTTGCTGTATGAGAAGCATGATGATCTTTTAGCAAGGGTGTTGAACGAGGTCGTCATTAGCATCAAGACGTGCCTGCATACGGAAGGTAATCAGCATTCACCAACACATCGGGAGTCACAACTTCAATTCTTTGCCGAATGTTTTCTTGCAGTGGCACTAGTTAGTGGCTTGTTGCGATACACGTTTCTTTCATCATGACGACCACTTTCAACACTTGCTGTGAGGTTACAATGCTTTTCATACATTGAGGTATTTTCGTGTCGAATTTCACTGAATTACTGTACGTCCATTGGTTTGAAAGTTATAAGAAAACAGCAGGGGACTGAAAGCCTGCGGAACACCCTGTAGTTATTTTTTTTAAGCTAGTTAACTATTGAAGGATTGTGAGCATGGCTAGCTTCAAGTAAAGACGAACAATACGTTTAGAGGACACGGTCTTTTGTCAGAAAAGTTAATAAGCCTGACATACGAGAAGACAGGATGAGACGAAGAGTAAAGGAAATCTCGTTTAATATTAGCCAAATCGAGTCGAGTGAATGTTTGCTAGCGAACGAAAGTGGTTTCCTAGCTTTTTTCTTTTTCGTTTCTCTGAGGTTGGGTGGGAGTAATATTGGAAGGCAACCTCATCCGGAAAATGTCGGAAATAGGCAAAGGCACGAGAATCCACTATTGAAACTGTAATGTTGTTTTCTTTCAAAAGGGAAAACTTGTGCATGTGGAATTTGTTATAGAGAGAGCGAGATGACGGTAGAAGAAGCAGCCAAACACAGCCCTCACATAACTTCATTAAAAGAGCTGGACTGCGTTGCGGATTCCTCCAGCTCCAGGGAAAATTAGGCACCAAGCTCTGGAGGGGGAATCAATAATAAGTTAGCAGCAGACGCAAACTGAGCGAAATTCCTATCCACTATGGCCACATCTCGACAACAAAAGTTGGCTCACCTGATTCATTATTAATTCCATTTTGCTAGTTGGCGATCGATAACAAACGTAATAGAAACACCATGATTAGATTATAACTGGAATGGAGACGTAGCCTTGAAAAGGTTAACCACGATCTGTAGGCTTGTTATACGTATGACACGACAGCTGTGTTTAAGTAATTATCATTTAACATTAATTTTGACATATGTTATAAAGAGCGTCGTAAATACCCTGTGTTTACCCTGTATGCATTACACTCTGTACAGGGTAATGCATACAGGGAAAATTGTTGTAAACAATTTCTGTGTAAACAATTCTCGGCTTCGCAATTCAAGACATTTGCGAAGCCTTAAAAATTTAACATCATCTTTGGTATTTTAACATAATTTTGTATTATTGAGTTAAGTTTTAGATTGTTTTAATGGTTAATTAGAATGTCTTGATGTCACAGTCTGCAGTGTGGAACGAAGATTTAATCAAACTTTTGAGTAATCACAGGAGAGATCTGAGAATTACCAATTCTCTGGTGGTAGGAATGACTTGATACGGCATTATATTGAGTGGTGTTTGACCAAATATGGGCATTCCATACATCCGACATCATACAGTAGGGTTTAAGTGACACATAAAAGGATAAGTTTTTTTTTTTTTTCTCGTTAAAAGTAATGATAAAATTGGTTGCAATTAATACTACGGTGTGTCCTCCGTAGGTGGTCTTTAGTTGATGTCATGAACTATATAATGGTGTAATTCTTGTTTGAACAAACATGTACACAAAATGTATCCACCATTATCACTCAAACACCAATTCAAGACTCATTCTCACCATTCACCATTCTCATAAGACACTTTGTACCTGTACGTATACTGTGTTTTTTCTTATTGCGTTACTGAAACTATGCTCTTAACGGCGACTCGTTTTTCATTTCTGGTTGACGCTATGCTTAATGAGCTTACAGTTTGACTTATGGCAGAAGATTAGTATTGATTTTTATCCCTCCATTTTCTTTTCCCTATTATCCTCTCTTTTCATTTTTTTTTTCGTTTGGTAATGAAAGAATGTAACGAACCTTGAATCCCCCCAGGAAAATTAAACGGAGATGAAGAACGATCTCGGCTTACACACCAGTTTGTGCCTTCTCCCTTCTACAAAAGACCATGTTGATTAAAATAAACCCTTCATGCCCTGGTTTTAACATTGGGCTTTGGGAACCAAACACATTATGTGAGCCACCAATTTCACGGCTTGACTGATGCTGCCGTTCGTTTGACCTAAAATGGCTGTCGTAAATGATGCTTCATACATGATTCTGGCGCCAGTGTTGATTAGAAGCAACAACCGTAACAAATTGAGTTTGCACATGCGCATGCTACTTTGTATCCGTTGACAAGTTAGCCCATTCCACATATCATGCCTGTCATTGAAACACGCGAAAACTTTTGCAATATCAGTTATCTACAAAATACAAGTTGTTTGTTTTTCATTATACCATTATAAATGCGATGTTCAAGTTCAATTATATTGTACACTAGCCATTAAACCGTAATGAACGTTGTCTTGTAGTAAATGCATCGAATGCTATTAAGTACAGATCTGACGAAACACCCACGAGTTGCTGATCGAATTTCTTTGTTTGTCTGTAATTAATTTTTAATTGTCGTTGCAAGTTTTTCCCGATTACTGCGTTTGGCAGAATTAATTGTTTCAATTTGGTGCTTTATTTGTCTTTTCCTCGACGACGTGACTTGTATTTAATTCGGCTGGCACCCAGTTGTAAGTCCCTAATTGAAAGCTATCGCCGAGAGTAGCTTCTCTAGTATCATTAGCTGGCTTAATTTGGGCATTGACACATGACAGTTGGCTTTACGTTCCGTGGATTCGAAGCTACGCGATCCAATGGGCGAGGAAGAAGAAGTAATAAGAGAACAAAGGTGGTTGAAAATCAACTTTAAGAGGAGTCGACTTTCAGTGTTTCTTCTAATCACTATTCTGAGACGAACCTTTTCCGGTGGGCTGGTTGATCAAAATTCCCTTTGGACATTGGTGGCAATCTTAACCACAATTCTCAGGTTCCTCTCTCTTTATGATTCTTCCATCGACCAAAGACATTTTTCACTGCGGAGACCTTGGGAGAGAAAAGACGAATCTTCTCAATTCGTGGTTAGAATCCCCAGATGTCACGTAATTATAACTAACGAGGTTGACAGTTGGGAAAGAAGCGAAGATTTCGCCAAACACTAAACCGACCCAATTGTTCGTTCGTTGTGGTTCAAGTTATAGTTATTTTTGTCTCGGTCTTAAACTATATTGCAATGTCAGATTTTCTGTCAACTTCAATGGGTGGTAATGTAATTTGTACGATGTAACTAAATCTTCACGGTTCTTTTGCGGTGCCATATTTTCATGTTATCTACAATAGTTCGATAAGTTGTTCTTGTTGGACTAATATTTTGCGATTAAGTTGTAGCATAACAACTGCGATTATGAATTATATATCGCCATAACAATTGCGATAGTTGTAACTTCTAGTACAGATTTCACAGGGTGTCTACCATGAAATGCCCGAATTTAATCGTATTCTCACAAAATCAGGAAAAAAGACGTACTCTATTTATTGACAAATCTCAGACATATAACATATTAAACTTGACAAAAAAAATCAACTTACTTCTACGTAAGCTTCATCTCTCTAAATGCTGCTAAGAATTTAGGTAGAAATTTAAACTTCTGTAGTATGCTGGAAGGCCTTCAAACATTTTGACAATAAGTTTTATTTTTCATAAACACACTCCAAAATTAGGGCATTACTTGATAGATATCTTGTACGTCCAGATTGGTAATACTGTCATATCTGTACTTAACACAGATTTGAACTTAAAGAACTTCTAGACATTGAATATTATTTAGATATCTAGTGTTTATGGAAGTTACGTTGTTTTTAGATACATTTTTTGTTTCAAACACTAGGACTTTTGTATGATTATAGCCAGTCAGATATGTAGTAGTTATAACATTTTTTTATTAGTATCTGTTTGTTTTGTGGAGCTTTGAAAGATCACTTACTGCATGCATACTTCCAACAGTAAATTAGGGATTCTAACAGTAGATTTATTCCAATAGTGGAATATTTTTCAGGATCAGGATGAATTTTCGTTTCGTGGAATATTGGTTAAAAAACGTTGAGTTTTGAACGAGACTTTTTATTTCATAGTTGGCAGATAGCGTTGGAACGTTCAGAGTTGGGAAGATAGCATTAATGATTTGTTGTTCGAATGTAACTTCACTCTTGTTGATACTGCCGCTGGGCAATTGAAATCGTCATTATGTAGCGTATGGAGTGGAACTTTGTTCTTCACCAGTTTGAAAGTTGGATGAAGAGTGCGCGGAGCCAAATGGACAGAGGCCTTTATCTAACTTTCCCTAGACATTTGTTCTAGAGGGCGGGTTGGCTGTAATGATCTCCTAATGGGCCCTTCATTGGCTTGAGTATCCGCGAACAATGGCTCCTTAGCCTGGTCCCTAGAGGTATCTAAGTTACTTTTTTTCTTCTTTCTCTTTTTTTCTCGGATCCAAAGATAAAAAAATGGGTTTCCAGACAAGATGGAAAAGTGAACGAGGGAAAAGAAAAAGAAGCAAAGAATGGAGATTAGAATAACGTTTTTTGGGGGGTGCTGTTATCTCCCGAGCAGATCTGAACGTCTGCTGTGCCAAGTGGTGGTAGGTATAGTGTGAATCGAAGGGAAAAAAGTGAGGGGGAGTAAATGTGGGAATGGCAGTGGGTAGGAAAATTTATCGCTTGTAAATTGTTGATTTATGAAAATTTGTTCTGCTAGTGGAAATGGTGTTTTAAAAATTCAGACCTTTTCGGCAAATGTGTTTTTCTTTTTTTTTTTTTGGAAAGTCGTGAAAGTGCAATTGGATAACACTGATGGAACTGAAGTCATGAAAGTTGAGTTGAGGAAAAATAAAAATTTAAAAGTGACTCTTAAGTGGACAATATATGAGTTTCATTAAGTACAAAGTTTCGAGTTTAATAGTCTGAGCAGCTTTTAAATTGCAATCTTTTAATGGCACAGTTTGGTCGGTTGGAAAGAGGAGTAATTGATTTTCCAGTTGACAGTAAAAAATTGATCATTTTGGTCCAATCTAGCGTGTTCGATAATTCTCAGTTTGTCTCCACAACTTGGATTTCGTCCAACATTATGTTTTCATGTTTTAACAAGTTGTTAATTTTGAATAAACTTCGATTAAAGGAGATTACTAGTGAAGAATGATTAATACTGTATTCGTATTGTTATGTTTAATTTGACACGATTGATCAGTACGGATAAAATTGAGAATTAAACAATATAAAAGTCAAGTGTCACTCTCTTTATCTCTCTTCCATGCCAGAATGTTTCCTTGACAACTAAAAACGAAACAAAAGTAAACATAACATAATAAATGTGTTACTATACTAACACCAACATAAGCAGGAACTAATGAAATGAAGTAAACATAAACCACTAACTCTAACGAATGTTGCGAATCAACATAAGTTACAACAATGATTTTAGGAATCAATTGCTTTCCGCCATTTTTGACGGCATACAGCTAGTGTATGCCCATATATGCCAGTGTAGGTGCTGTGAAAGTGGGTGGTGTTTAAGTTTATATTAAATTTATTATTACAATGATGAGTATAGGAATTGATGAGTCTACTTGATTAAAATTTATGAGTTTTAGTCAGTTTTGTTTGTTAAGTAGCCTTTAGTTTGGTCGAAACATCACCATTAAAGTTTAAGAATTTGGTTTGTTTTCTTGATGAGATTAAAAGTGTCTTGAATTATAAATGAAGGATGAAAACACACCACCACCATCTTGGCACAGCTTGAGAGTTTATTCAATGTGTTCGAGATCATTAACTTCCTTGCACCATAGTTTAAGTTGGATCGCCCATGTTTAGTTTCCGGATCTTCGCATTTAATTCGGAGTCTGAATATTTTAATTCAAAATTGCTTTTATTCAACATTTGAACATTTTTTACCTTTATTTTTTTCTTTATTATTAGCTATTTTTTTTAATAGTTGTTTTGTATAATCTTTCACAAAAGTATTGTAGGTGTTGCAAGTAGTAAAGAAAATAAGTGATGTACTACACTGATAATTGGGGATCATGTTAATCCATAGTGAACTAACGTAACTTTTTACAGTTTTTGAATTAATGCATGAAATGAGATCTTTAAGCCATGATCAAGGCATAAACTAAAAATTATATCACTGGACCAATTACTGTTACACAACACTGTGAACCAATCGGAATAGCATGCAACCTTATGGACGAACGACACGTAAAATCATCGTTAACTCACAATGAATTTTTTTTTCACTTAGTTCGGTATGGTTTAAGACAATTCAATAATACTATGTAGAGGTTAATATGTTACCATCAAAACCCGAATTCAGTTAAAACCAGATCTTATTAGTCAAACCCGATTAATTTCAACCACGAAGGTTAGATTAGAAGGTCGCAACGAATGCGGCCGAAGGCCACCAAACACATCGTCGGCATCTAAAAATCCATCAGTTAACTTTAGTATTGACTAGCCAGAACTGGGTTTTAACTGAATACGGCTTTTAAAGGTAACAAATGCACTGCAGATTAAACATTTGATATGAAAAGGCGAAGCTGGGTTTGTTGATAGGATGTTGTAGATAAAATTTGCTTGTGTTTTCGTTTTTGAACTACAACTTTAGTGAATAGGGTTAGGAATTCTATTGGAATTGAAAATAAATTGGTTTTATTCAACATTCTTATTGGTTTATGAAATTTCATTGACGTCGAATTCGTCACGAATTTGGAAATAAGTAAATATAGTAGCAAAAAATAGTGTAAACAAAAAAGCTACATTCTTTATATAGGCTACATAGTCGAGAACTGATTATTTGGGTTGAAAATGCGAGACCAGCTTGTTCAGAAGATGGGAATTTTCATTTTGTTCACAATTTTCTGGGTGTGATTTCCTTTTGAACAGTTTTTGAAAATGCTTGCTCACTCTTTTCCTCAACGCGAAAGATAAGAATCCTGTCACGATATCTGTATATTAAAAGATACAATGATTTAAGCCGAGCTTTGATTAAGTTAGAATTTCCATTAGCATAAAATGAATTACTTACTTTTCTTGGAGCTGTTTCGATTTCTTTTTTTCCGTTGTTCACGGTAATTTATGTTTTCGTTAAAGTGGTTTTGCGAAGTGCATATTTGATTAGTAGTTAGGAAATTCATTTTTTTTGCCTTGTGTTTATCCTCGTGCGGTCTTAATTAACTTCCAAATCGACTACTGTTTTCGGGTTTGAAGTTACCCTTTGATGTTGTTTTTATGAATATTATTATTGTTGTTATATCAAAAACTGCTTTTGCTGACGTGCATTAATTAGTGGCACGTGTTTATATCCAGCTGCCGCTTATGCTTTTCCAGATGTGAAGCTAATTTTGTGACTTCAAATGTTTAATCAAATTTGGCTTGATTGCAAAGATAGCGAACAGTTGGCTCCACAGTGTGGTTTTTGTTTGTGTTTTTTTTACTCTATGGTTCACGTCATTTGATTACACTTTGGCCTCTTTAATCCATGGATGTTGGATTATTGGATTTTCCAGACCAGAAATGCGTTCTTTGGTCATACAAATCGTTGATGACATTGGTTCGCGTTGTACAAACGTAACAACTTGGTATGGTGCTGTTAGGATCGATCGCGACAATCGTCTCTTTTTATTTTATTCTAAATTGAAGTATGTAGCTTTTGTAGCATGTCAGCAACAGTTTCGATTCTCACTGTTGTTGGTTCATGTAATGAAAGGAAGTCGAGGCATGAATGTTGACTTGTGTGGAGGGGTTTTTGGCACCGAAAAGGAGCCAACGGTTCAGCTGGTGATGGTGGAAAGGAAATAAATGATCATTGCCATTGCATGCTTTGCCATTTCTGGTTCGGAGCCCGATACATTTATCCTACAAGACCAAGTGGTTTAAGTGTGTTTCGAAGACAATCTCTGCACTTTGGGCTGGGCCTTGCTTTATGGTGCGGAACGAATGGAACACGAATCTCCTCTCGTGTCCGCCTGCTGCTGTCTCTTCAAGCTGAAAAATCGTAATGTCCTGTAAGCGTTATGGACCAGCGTTTTCTTTTCGGTCGGTTCTGCAAACGTGATAAAAAGTCCCAAAGTCATTCTGCGAGATTTGGGGGAAAGGCATAGAATACTATTATGTATACAAGTATAATATGTGGAATTCTAAAAGTTTTGTGGTTTGTTTTTGACATGTTCCCACACATGACGATTGCCAGTCTGGAGAAAATTGTTTCTGCTTGCTATTGCCTTACCCAGTTTTTGAACATAACTGTGCTCAGATTAGTTTTGTGACTCAAATTGAACATACGTACTTCATATAGCGTCGCAGGGGTGTGTGGAACTCAATGGGTGACACCATCAGATACCAAAGATGTCTATAGAATGTACGTGCAATGTTTCAGCAGAAATTTACTATTTTTCATAAAAATATTTCTTTTAGTTATAATCACAAAAACATTTTCGTAAGCTCAGCTTAAAGTTACCATATCAATATACATACAAGGTTAAAATTCTATGCTGTGAAATTGCGTTTACTGTGCTTCACATTTGTCACTTAGTTGTAGCTATGTGTTGAGTTATAGTGGAAAGCCTTCAAAAGCTGTAGCAATGCGTTCTGCTCGGCAGGAAAGTATTACAAAGCTGTAGCTATTCGCTGTGTCATGCAGGAAAGCTAATGCATTTACGTTAAGAAACTAGATTGTTTATTGATTTTTACACTGTCCTCTAGAAACAAGCAACCTAAAAAGGGCAATTTCATGCAAGATAAAAATGAACACATCAGTATGAAAATCAATGAATAAGGTAAAATAATTAAATCAAACCAAAACATAGCAACACAAGAGCACAAATTAAAACGATCATAAACAATTTTTTACTTAAGTAAAAATATCACTGTTGATCTATCTTTTGGCTATCAAATTGAAAGGGCAAACAGCCACCTGCTTACTAAATTAACTTCATGGAAAATCGGTGATTGAATCACCGGTGATGCAATTAAGTGGACTATTTTCCTTACTAACTTCTTCAATAATATTGTAGCAAAAATATCTGTTGTCATGCACCAAAGAGATGTTGCACGTGTTCATCTTTTAATGCGCATGCATGTTAGCGCATAACGCTTCGAATAACGTTTTTCAAGCGTTCAAACTGAGTTGCTGCACTGGGTGACACAAACCCTAGTGAAATCAGTGTGTGTATATACTGTAGTTATATTGTCACTGTTGGCGAATGCGAAATTGGGAATTCGAAATTTGCGTATGCAGTATATCGAAGTTTTCATGAAGTAGCCAACTTCAGCGTTCAGTCACTTGTCGCATAAAAGCGAAAGTTTAGAGCGAGCATTGTGAAAGGATTTTTGTCATTGTGAACTGTGTAATTGTTCCTATTGTTGATCGATACCCAGAATTTTCTTTCTTCATTGATGTTTCTTGGAACTTTTTTTCTTACTCTTTCTGATGTCAGATGAAGTTAACTTTTTCTGGAGTTTGGATTTCTTTTTGGGGTGCTTTCGATAGAGAAGATATACGGACTGACACACTGGAACAAATTCACGAGCAATCAATGGCTCGTTAGTCGGTAGGTTTGCTGATGAATTACATCATGGGTCGTTTAACGGCTAGGTTCATTGACTATGCTGTAGCTTTCGTGACGTGTACATGTGCTTGCCATTCCAAGTATTGACTGCTAACGTCTGCACTACGAAAATTGGACACCATTCAAGGCTTATCGGTATTTTTCTTTTTGTAATTCCTTTTTGTGACGCAAGGCCTAGTTCGATCCAAAGTGATGTAGCTTTCAGTGTTTTTTCTGGGATAAAGTTATTTTACACAAAAAAAAATTAGAGGTGACAAAAAGTTGTTTCTGTCATCTAACGGGGGATTTTCTCACAGCTGTTGCTCGCAAGCCATTCCGGTTTTGATGGATGACGAAATCGACATTTTCCGTGCCAATGCTGTTTAATATTCCGTTCGTCGACAGGCGCAGTGGACGACGTTCTTTTTGCTTTTTGTCCTCAACGGATTCTTATCTTCGACTCTAGTGACAGTTCTGGAGTGTTTTTGATGTTCTTCACCGACGGTTTTGACAGGTTTTTCAACTTGCAATTGCCTTCTGTTTTAGAACTCCCCATCCATTGTCTTCTGTCTCTTTTCTTTTTATCTCGAAAATTTGATGGAAAGGTCTCAAGTTTCGGTGACGTTCCTCTTCTCTTTCGGTTAAATTGCGTCGGCAAAATGGAACTCAGGATGATCCAAGCTCCGATTTTCAGAAAATTGGGTTTCAGGTCGAGGTTTTCAAATTAGGGAATTGGCATGGAATATTTAATTGGACGAATTGAAACAGGTTTTCCTTTAATTGCGCTACTTAAATCGGTCTTGTTCCAGTGTCATTAAAATGAAATTGTTATTGTATTAAGATAACAGGGTTCTTTTACATCAAGGGGTGCAAGCGAAACGAATGGTTAATTTCTGCTCTTCAATACGGGCAATTATATAGTGACCAACAATTTTTTATTTAAAATAAAAAATTTCCCGACCTCTACCTCTTGTACTTGGTTATGGGTTTATTTTGCAGGTTAGGTTAGGAAAATAAAACATATCATATATTTAATACTTTTTTGTTTTCTCTAACCTAACCTGCAAAATAAATTCATAAGCAAGTAGCAAATGAGAGGTGGAGGTCGTCTTGGCGAAAAGTACCATAAATCATTATCATTTGATATATAACGACATCGAATTTGTTTACTTCGAAGAAAAGAGATTTTGGGTTGACGTTTTCATGAATTGTCTATACGCGCAATGATTATAGAAGCTTATCTGTTGGAGCTGAATTTTCAAAAACGCTTTAATCATTGTGTACATACGTATTAACTAATCGTATTTACAAGACGAACTAATTAATCCGTAGAATGCAGCTGGTTCTCTGAATTCGTGAAAACCATGTTTTAAGTAGTGTAAGGAGGAAGCCGGTTGGGGACTTTTTAAAAATCCATATATATACTCTTCCCATTATAAAAATGGTAAGAATTATAGCTTTAAAAGTTGTGTCGCTTTGGGAAGCAGTGTAATCTCGCGCAGGTGTGTCTCCCCGATGGCAGTTTCTAATAACTCAGAGAACGTCTTCTGGTCTTGCCGAGTTGATTCGAGGAGAAATAAAACGCAATAAAGCACACGCACTCGCAGGCACTTAAGTCGGTATTATAGAAGTAATAAAAAAAGAGATCGTGGTTTAAGGTGTGGCATTAAACTCGTGTTGGTCGATGTGATGATGGAAAACGAGTTGGCGTAGTGGTGGTTGAAGACTTTGAAGATGAAAGGGGGGGGGTGTAGGTGGTAGGCTTAATCTGTTGAAAACTAAAAGTTTATTATCCTGATTAGGAGAAGTACTCAACCAACCAACCAAGGATGATGAGAGATGTGAGAGGGAGGAGGAAAAATAAAAAGGGGAAAAATAGGAGGGGGGCGCATATCATCACCACCACCACTACGACTGTGCCGAACAAGAGTGCGCATGCGTGTGTTGGTTATTGCCAGGAAAAGAGTCGTAAGCGACGCACCATCTGGCGTCGAGTGGCGATAATCGGAAGCACCATTACACTGACCATCTGCTCCCCCTTTGATTTTGGAAATTCATACAACCAACAAGCCGAACGAATGAAGTAACTAAAACACTGCTTCGTGTCGTCTTAAGACATTGTAAATTTTTGTTGTTTTTTTTTTTTTTCGTTTTAATATATTTTTTTCTTTAAAAAAAGTGTAAATTATTCCGGTGCTTGTTGTCCAAGATTAAACTTTAAAATGAGCAGCTGCAAGTTGTTGATGGCAATAACCCAACTGTGGTGGAAGAACGTGGTTGAACGATTAATGAGTTCCTAGTTTCCCCAAGTTGCTCCTGTAATTCTTTACACAACACCGATGTCAGACCAAGGTTAAACAATCCATTGCTATTGATTGGTGCGAGTCTAATAAAGCCGCCCACTGGTTTTACTCTGTTCGATTAGCGCTTTTTTTTTCTCGATATAACGCTGTTTTTATTTTATGCTCATTGACCGTTATACGTTTAAAAAATTCGTTTTTTTGCTGGGCGCTAAATTTGCTGCACTACAAATATGGTTCAACGGGGTCTGCAGGGACTTAACGATTAAGATATTTCATTTTTTACAACCTTTTATTTTTTATATATACAGTACTGTATATATTTTTGTAAGTATGCTACAATACATACATATTTCGTTTATGTTCAATAGGCTTAATAATTGAAAGACCTGGTGTAAAAAAAAGTGATTAATTATTATTATTATTATTATTTATTCGACCGTTCTGGTCACACTAACAACACAGGTACAAAAAACAACAAAAAAAAGGGAAACAACCCAAGGAACACAAATGAAAGCAAGAATAAAACAACAAAGGCCGAGTAACGAGAAAACACATGGTTACAATAGCCAATAAGCACTAACAGGTCACTAGGAAT
>JAQIWH010001781.1:0-28813 GCA_034695005.1 Cryptops parisi
TCAAGGAGGAAGCAGTCATACTTATTAACAGTTTATTCTTTGAAAAAGTTCAATGATGTCAAAGCATGAATGCTATTACTATCATTTGAGTGGAGGTGGGCCCTAGCCATTGATGGGGTCCTGGGCCCCTATCCCAATGACCCCATGACCCTGGGCACATGATTCTGTGTTCAGAATTAACAGTGGAAATATTTTGCTATTTATGACAATAAGACCTCATGGGCTATCTCACAAAGCAGAGTGAAGCCTGGTATAATTAGCAACTATACAGGGTGATTCGGTAATATCTGGCAAAACTTTTCAAGGTGATAGGCAGCACCAAAACAAACAAAAAATCCATATAAACCTATGTCCGGAATGCCTAGTTTGCAAGTAGTCAAGACGTGAAGATTGTGATTGATTACCACCTGTTACAAAGACATCCGCCGATTTATCAAATTTATCACAAAGTTAGAATAAGTAATTTGTATTCAATTTTGCACTTCACATAGACACCAGTATGATTGTACAACATTGCTTAAATGTTCCATAGTAATTTAATACGTGTATAAAAAAATTGAGTGAATTTATTAACTCAATCGTGACTAATTTGAATTTATATTTCGATACTCCCAAGAAGTATCGATACATATATCGATTTTTATTGACTACTATTTGTGTATATCAACCTCCCCCCTTTGTATTAGAGGCCCGTTTTTCCATCTTGCATTAGGACCCAATTTTTCTAGTTACGCCACTGTACAGTAGGTAGGTATTTGTGGACTGCACCAACTTCCATTAACAACACAATAGGAAAAGATTCAAAGTAGTCATTTAAAGCCCCAACACAAAATCCTCTAGGAATGGATGCGACCACATTAGTAATTCTTGACTATTCATTCCATAGAAGTGATAGCACAACTTTGACATATCCTGTATTTTGTAAACATAACATGCATGCGCAATTGCATTCCTGTAGCGCACTCTACTCAAGAGTATTGAATGCAAACCTAAACTCATCAATTGGAATAAAAGTACAGGTAGCCTACTCATAGATAATACAGGCAAGCCTACACAATCTCTCATCCAGACACTTTTCGGATTTTGGAATGGTAGTGTGGTATGGTACGTTACAGTACAATACACTATTGGTACAGTACACTGTACCATATAGCCTGAAACTAACAGTACAATATTGAGAGAATTTTTGGTTTAAGGACTGCACCAACTTCTGTGAAGGTATGTCATTTGGTGGTCACATGAACTTTGATTTGAAAAATGCCAGAACAATGGTAAGGATGAAAGTGAGGGGAACAAAGTTTTATCATGCAGAAGGAAATATGGGAGTTCCTCAAGATAACCTCCCCCAGTGGTGTCGGACCTCCAACTGAACCCACACAACATGAGTGGAAGACAAACTCACCACCTAGCAAACCAAAGGTGGATTCGCTAGCCACCACAGGACCCATACAATATTGATGATATGGTGAGTGATATCATACAGAATACTATTTTTGCAGTAAACCACATTATAGATTGCTTGAGGATCAGCGGTGTGCATTGCAGACAACCTTTTGAATAAACTTGCAGTTTTCAGAATTTCAGATAAGAGATCTGCAAGATTATGCAGTCATACTGAAACATTTACTGCTCTCAGTCGGCGAAACATAACAAATACACATGCATAATGTGCACAAATATGACTCCACTTCATGAAATCAACGCTAGTTCCTCACCTTCCATGATTTATGACATGCTCGTGAGCTAAATCTGAGAAGAGTGTGAGGGGTTACTTTGTCTTTGTCTTTTGTGTCGGATTTAGAGCTTAATTTTATTGCACACTTGATGTATGATAGTGTAAACAAAACATGAACAGACTTTTACATGCATTTTAAATTAAAAAAAAGTTATGTTCAGTTTTTTGTTTGTTTGTTTGTTTTTGGTTTTTTTGGGAGAAAATGTTTGCTTTTTTGGCTGGAGTCTAGAACGTAACCCACCATATGAATGAGATACTAATTTTCATGTCATTTTATTTTATTACAGTATCTGGACATGTGCAATTCAACTAATTCACAGACCTCTTGATTGCACCTTGTACGTTAAAACAGAATGTAGCGGTAAGCTACATGCGAATAATTACGACTGTTCAGTACATCAAAGAAATGAACTTTGCTTACTCAATGAGCAGTTCTTGCACTGCACATGCACTCATGAAACGTCTTAAATTCTGCGTCAACATTTTCATATGGTGATGAATTCAGCTCAATTCCAAGTTTCTGTGGCAGAGGGTGTGGCATCTAGTTCTAACCGTGTATTAACTGGAGGCCAATCTTCATCAATTTGAAGTTCATTCTCCAGATGCTCATATGGTTCAAATGGGCCAAAATAGCGATGAACACGAGGAATTATCACATTGGCCACAAACACTTCAATTACGTAACTCTACATAAAAAGCCCCATTACATTACAGAAATGTTTCTATTTTGCATACTTTAACTAATAAAAAATGAAAATTCAGACTTACTTCCCATATATAGCAAAACAAACAGTTAATCAGTGCAATTCCATACAAAATAAAATGGAACTCGAATGAAGGTGCTTGTTTCAACTATAGAAACATATGCATATTAAAACACAATATAATTAACATAAAGCTAATTCCAATGAACAAACTCCAGTGTTTTCTATTCTTACCATTTTATATATTTAGCTTACGTATTTTAAAATTATATCTCATGTCTAGTTGATAATAATATGAACTTACCGAAAGCCAGTGAGCCAGAGCTTCACCTGGATAAAGTGTTACAAATGAACACAAGATGAATGCTAGCAATAGAAATGCTAAAAGCAAACCTGTTGAATATTTAAATAAAAATCATTAAAAAATAGCATGTTAACTTACTATAAGAATAAGCATGCGTTAAAAAGAATAAGATACTCCTTATATTATGTGATAAGAAGAATAAATATAAAATTTTCTTACAATTTGTATAAAGTGGTTTTCGATAGGGAGGGCCTTGTGAAAACACAACAGCGGCTAAAAGGTACGAAAAGCAGCTCACGGTGAATAGTGAAGTTCCTTCGTACGAAGCCTTTATTGGTTCTCCTGGCACAAACTTGTACGGAATGAACCTACAACACTTTTCATTAATAATACACCTTAAGTTTTTACATAACCAAACATAATCATAAATTAAACTCACCAAGGCTGAGTGTGATAATAATGCCACGTAATCATATACACAACAACTTGAAAGATGAGAAATGAAAATATGGACGCTAATGGAAGAATGGCTAAAAGCTTTTTCACTGGTTTCTTTTTCGCTAAATGTTTAAAAGCACTGACGTTCCCAACTAAATTAGACAAAAGCAAATAAAAAACATGAATTATAAATGCTACAAGATTTGCTGACTTACATGTGAGTCCAGGAATGACACTCAGCACCATATCAATAAACATGTATTGCGGATCAGTTGGTTTTAATGAGTCCTAAACAAGAAAAAAGTAGAAAACAAAATACAAAAAACCTTATAGAAAAATACCGTTTTACAAAAGTGAGTAAACAAAAAATAAATAAACAAAATAAAGAAACTTACACTGAATAGAATAAGAGCCATAAACAGCTGTGAAAAACAATATGCCACTTGAAACTTGAAAATGCCTAGACAAGAAACAAGACTTGCTCTTCCTTCTCTTAATAATAAATTAAGTAACATCCAGTTAGTAAAGTGTAATGATGAAAAATAACAACAATAAAACATAATTGGGGAATAATTCAACCTTATTAATTTAGGAATGCAGCTTATGTTAGGCTTTTTAGAAGTAAACGGTGCTGCGACGGATGCTTCAGCCATACAAAGCGCAATTCCAGCATGAGCAGATTTCAAAGCACCACAATCATTAGCTCCATCACCACACATTCCAACCTGATGGCTTCAAAATAATATGTAATCGAAAAGTAAATGAATTAGATTTCATTTAAGTTAGTGACTGTTGATGGAATTTTAAATTTTGAATTATAGATAAGTTTCCTGTTTTTATTTCTAAGTCAGGAAGCACCTGTACATAAATTACATGCATCAGTTGCTCACCCCAATTCCTGAAGACTTTCAACCAAGTGCATTTTTTGTTCTGGTAGCATACGTGCAAAGATGGTTCCTTGGTGAATAATCCTCTTTAACAGTTGAGGATTGTAATGCCGAAGCAGATCATAGCTCTTCCCATCAATCGCAAAATGAAATTCTTTGCCCAACAATGCAATATTCCAATAGCTTTGCTGCAAATACATTACACGTCAAAGAACAGCACTAACTTGAATGAAGTGCAATAAAAATTTCCATTCACCCCACTTTTGATGTCATAGCTCAAAGATTTAGCATAGTTGAATTCAACAGTAATCGTTCCATGGTTTGACAAACTGGACCGTTTTGCTTCGACAATAATCACGTTATCGCTTCTTGCAACCATCTCGCATTCACGTGCAATACTTATTGCTGTAGACAAATTATCCCCTACAAAAGATGATCAACAAACATGAATTACTGAACGGTTCACAGGGTGAGTAAAAAGTATGATTTCATAAGAATACTCGATAGGTTAGTATAATAAAAATGTTGAGTTTGGGATATAATAGCAACTTGATGGAGCTCTTTACAATAGTAGTTGACCTTGAAATAAAATTTCAAGGCACATCACATGGTTGAAAACTGACTCATAACTACCAATATTTATAAAAGTTGTAGCCACTGATTTAGTCATGAACCAGTATTGTTTCATATATTTCCAACTATCCAACCAAAATAAAAATAAAAACAACAGAGCACCTAATACTTCTAGCATCGCCTCAGTGTATAGCAGAGTAGTGTAATGCAGTGTAGTGTATTGCATTATCCTGCAATATATGCTGGAATTATTAGGTGCTTTGTTGTTTCTATTTTTATTTTGGCTGAATTGTTGTATTCTTATTGCTTTAAACTTATACTAGCCTATGTAGTAGTGTAGTTAGCTAAAATATTTTGATTTGATCATTATGAAGTCTGAAAACTATATTGTACATAAAAAAAATCTTACCAGTAACCATTATTGTTCGAATTTCTACTTCATTTAAAAGTCTGAGAACGCCAACTGTTTCTGGTTTTAAATTATTTTGCAGTACAATTAATCCTAAAAATTCCAAACTGGATTCAAGCTCAGCTCTACAAAAATTAACAGAATTCATGTTAGAAACCCTAAATACTAACTTGCTTAAAAATATATGTCAAAAAAATTTGTCAAAGAGAAACTCAAATAGCAAATCCCAGGAGCCAAAAGCTCTTAAGACAGGAATTTTTTGGTCCAATTAGGTTTTGTAATAAAAAGCTTTCTTTTTTATTATACATGTAGACATTTGTCCATATGAGGTTTTATCCGTGCAGGCTTTTATGCTTTGCGGTATTTGTTATTTGAGTTTCTCTTCTGGAGCCGTAAAAAGAGATGTCATTCTTGTATTTGTAGTACCAATAATAACAACATACCGATTCATCTTTTCTATCTCTCCCCATGATGCATGTTCCTGAAGTGGTCGCCAAGCAGCCGCAATGACACGAAACCCTTGCTCAGTATGTTGAAATAGAATGTCTTTGAATTCATCCGGCACTACAGCAATTTCAATTTCATTATTATCAGTAGCTATAAACCCA
Organism: Cryptops parisi; assembly: GCA_034695005.1. Taxonomy (NCBI): domain Eukaryota; kingdom Metazoa; phylum Arthropoda; class Chilopoda; order Scolopendromorpha; family Cryptopidae; genus Cryptops; species Cryptops parisi. The sequence continues at coordinate 5,659 of JAQIWH010001781.1, forward strand.
GGCTATCAAATTAATGTCGGTAAAATTATAATTTCAATAGCTAAATCGCTGTTCAGATTACCAGTATCAGACGAGCATAATGAAACAATTTTTTCCGGTGCTCCTTTAACATACACGTGGTAACGCGAAGTTTTACTTTGCCGACAAATCACTGTAGTCCTTTGTTCACTGGACTCAAATGGGAATTGTTTCAAAATTACAAACTGAAACAATCAAATACTCAGTCAATAGAAAGAAGGTAAGGAATATTATCTCTGCATTTCAGTTACAAAAATCGAAAATGTGCATCTAATTTTACATTGTCCAAGCAAATAAAAATGTATCAACTTAAACTTGCAAACGTGAATTAGATCATACAGGGCGTTTCATTGTCAGCTTTTTCCTTATAACTTTCAAGTTAATGAACATAATTTAGTAAATTTGACACAGCAATACCTTGGTGTATGAGAAGCGTGATGATCTCATAGCAAGTGTTGAAAGCGATCGTCATTTGCATAAAGACATGTCTGCACACACTTTTTCATACTACGAAGCATTTCCTTAAGAGCATCGTGACCAACCACACTTTTATGGAATTACAAGAAAACATTTTGTGGCAAATTTCACTGAATTACATTCATTAGTTTAAAAGTTATAAGAAAAAAGTAGGGATCAAGTGTAAGTGAAACATTCTCAATTTAATTAGTAAAACCATATTAAAGTTTATAAAAAATAAAACATGCGTACATCATTTTCTTTAGTTTGGTGACGAGGACTAGATATAAATGGTGAGCAATTATATTCGTCTTGAAACACTTTCCCAGATTCGTCCAGAGCCTTACAAGAAGAAAAAAAAAATACTTATGTAATTGTCACAAGTCTTCATACATGGGGTCCTCAATTTATGTAAGTTCTGTATATGAGATGCAAGAATCACCCCTGATCTTTTTTATATGGAAGAAAACTTCACTCTTAAGCAGTGGCATCATTTGGGTTGATACCATGAATTATCACTCAGCGTAATAATTCATGGTATCACCATTTACACCATGGTTTACCCCATGGTGTAAACCTTGATCAGCAGATTTAAAAACAATATTTAAAGCATCATCATGACTCATGTGCTTATGTGCATGAATAGAAAAAAAAGCATGCTACGTTCAAAAAGCATATGTAACATCTTTTTGGTGACACTAGATATTTCTGCTTGAATGCTATTAAACAAGTTAGTAAAGAACATAAGAGTTCACTTAATTGCATCAAGTAATTAAACCACCAATTCACTATGAATTAAGACTTTCCAGCATAACGTCGCTAAAGTTTTTGACGGGCTTTTCAGCATAACATCGCTGCAGTTTTTGACAGGCTTTCCAGCATAACAAAGCGAATCGCTACAGCTTTAGCAGGCTTTCCAGCAAAACAGAACGCATGGCTACAGCTTTTGAAGGCTTTCCATCATAACACAGCGATTGCTACAGTACTGACGAATTCTAATGCGAATGTAAAGTAAATAAAATATTACAGATTAGAATTTTAGATTTGTAAGTATATTGATACAGTACTGTACATTTAAGCTAGATTATGAAAAAAAATTTTGTGATTATAACCAACTGTAGGAATATTTTTACGAAAAATAATAAATTCTGCTGAATGAAACACCGCAGAAATATTTTTTAGGCAGTCATTTTAGTATCATCCACCTCTGATGGTGTCACCCGGTATGGTTTGTACCCCCTCCCTAAAGATGCCACTGCCCTGCAATTTTGTGTGATGTTGATGTATTTTGTGTGACCGAGCACAACTGCAACTGCCACTTTCCTTCCACAATGTGTGTGGTGTAACTGTTGGTCTTGTGTTGAAATTGGCTGATATAGTTTTTCCATTTCATTTTATAAGAATTTCAATATACTGTACCAATTACCTGTACTGGTATAAATTTTAATACATGAAAATTTATTGTATATTTGTTATTCTCTAACAAATATTAGAGAATATTTCAAAATAATTTTGAAATAATTCCCTAATTTTTGTGAGTAGTGTATGAGGTTTTTGCAGAACATAACCTTCACATAAATTCAGACCAACATGTATACAGATCACGAAATATTGAAATAGTATCCAATCATAACCTACAAGAACTAGATATCTTTTTCTTGTAAGCTCTGATCCAACAATGGCTAGAGAATTTTAAAATCTCAAACTTTTACATATAAACAAGTTAATAAATGTAATTTGTAATTAAAATGTGCAACTTGTTAACACAAGATGAATTTATTATGAAACTTACCCAATCAATAGCTTCAAAAATTTTCACATCTAACGGATATCCTGATAACTGCCCATCAATTAACGTTAAATTATGGCATGTGGCCATTGCATGTAACAGCGGGGATTCGACTGGAAGATGTGTTGGATCGTCCAAGACACTGACAAACCTAGCAATTGTATAACCCACATTGATTAAACCTTGAAATATAAATATAAATACAATAATAATCATGCTCTAATTATACAATAGATTTGGAACGTTTAGACTAAAAGTTACATAGAGTCATTTGGAATAAATTAAAGAATAAAACCAATACAGCGTCTGTTCCACGAATCATCACATTTATATAACCTGATATGAAAAAAATAATAAGTTTCCAAACGTTTAGATTTCATTGTGGACACCTGTAAATAGGTGAGTCAAATGAAAACCTTAAAATCGTAATTGCCATTGCCCTGTAAGTTGGCAGTGTCATCACAGATGTCTTGAATGATGTTGTGCAGGTAGCAGAATGACAACAAGTATAGCCAACAGTAGCAGTACTAAGATCGGATTCGCTCCACTATAGCAGTGGTTTCCAAAGTGGGGTGTGCAAGCAATAGGAGCTTTCTTATATGCTCGTTACAAAGAGTTTATTTCTTATAAATTCTTATGGAGATTTCTTATAAACTTGTTACATATATCTGGGGCTTTGGTTTTACGGTACTATCCAGTTAGTGCAAGGTCCAGTCTGGTGTTGCTATTTGCCTTGTACTAGTTATATGTTTATTTTGCAGGTTAGGAAAGAAAAAACAAAGAAATGTATGATTTTGTTTTGTTTCCCTGCAAAATAAATCCATAACCAAGTACAAGCAAATAATGGACCTTGCACTAACCGGATAGTACCGATTCTACTAACTTACGGACGAGTGCCCATTCTACTAACTTACGGGTGCCCATTCAAAATCGTTTGGAGACCACTAAACTAGACACAAGCACCACAGAGGAGTAGTATTCTGTTATCTGTTTTTTGAGTAATCGAGATCAAAATATCCAATTGAATTTAAATTTCACAGCAAATTCACTACAATTTTAATTTTGTATTTTTGGTTTGTATCAAGTAGTAAAGGGCTGGACACTACCAGCATCAAAATTTATCAGCGAATGGATCCTCATAACAGTGACAGTCACTCCAGTAAGTGTAAAAGTAGAGTAGGAAATTCCAAGATGATATGAGTTACATGACAGATTCTTCTTGACCAAGTCAAGTACATCAAGTAGTGACACCTGAGTCAACTGCAGATGCAAAGTCATGCAAGTAGTGCAACTCTGCATATGCATCTACAAAACGTTTTTCCAGAAAAGTCCATGCACTTTGTAAGCGCTGATAAACTTGTATCAAACTCAATGATGACTGCAAAAAATTACACAGTATCATTTTGTCACATTATATTTGTATCATTATCACATTGGGGCAAAAATATGTCAGATTTTTTATCTAACTCACCCTTGCGTGTAGTTAAACAACAATAAAACAATTATACAGCTGTATCAATCTCGTACCTTGCATCCACTGTATGAAGAACAGCTTTGAAATCAAGATCATCTTCTGTAAGTGTTCCAGTCTATAAAAACATGATCATGTGTAAAACTCTTGAAGCCTATTTGATTCTACAGCTGTTTGCTAGACAATACAATCAGATACCGAGCCAATAAAATATGGCGACAATAAAAAAAGGTGTAATCAAAAAGTTCGGTGACTGGTTTGGTAATTGTTTGCATATTGTGACAAACACGAAGCAACATATAGGTGAAGTAAAACTAAAGTTTACATACAGTAGATATTAAAGTAAAATATGCATCATGGTGTTGTATGTTGCTCCATGTTTGTTACAGTACTCGACACTGCACAATTCAACCGGTCACAAAACCTTTCGCACCTTATACTTGACACTTAGTAGCAAACAATAGCAGCACACAAAACCTAGCAACAGAATGTTTTTAAGCAAATGAAAATGTATATGTCACCTTATCAAAGCAAATAACATCCAATCCTCCACACATGTTTATGTATTTTGAACTGAGGCTGTAGATACCTTGTTTTTTCAAACGCTTATGAGCCAGCGCCACAACTGAACTGTATGCAGCAGGCAATATTGGTGGAACCACAAGGGTCAATATCTCTAAACTGTTCAACACAGTTTCTGCCACTGTACCCTAAGAACAATTTGTTACATTAATATAAAAAAAAGATGATTGGAATAGTAAATATAGTAGTGTCTCAAAGTATCGCTTACATTGTTAAACGTCCAGATAATTGCAGAATACACAAGAGCCATGAGCCCAAGAATTAAAAAGATCACAAAAAATTTCAAAAAATCTGTGTAAAATTTCAAGTTCAGCGGTTTTGGATAGAGAATCGATCGCACCAATTCGCCTTTAGTTGTGGAAAAACCTGCACATGTCGAAAACAAGTACAAAAGTAATGCACTTATCCAAAATAAAATCATCCCTTTATGACACAAACCTCTACTTAAGACGATCATATAAGGTGTTCCTGAAAAGTCTAATCAAATATTAACCACAAATGCTACGCATCAAAACGAAGCAAAAAAAACAACATATAAACACGGGTCCAAAAAAGGCATACTTATTTGCATACCTAATGATTTATAAACAATAGACCAATGCATTCATATGACTTCGCCCTGTGTAATCATGATTTATTTGCTTTTTTTATGCACGTGAATAAAATTTGACTAAACTGTTCAGGAAAACCCCTGTATAAAAGTGTATAATAATCATGGCTTCATATTTTCATGAATATCCATTCAAAACATGTTACCTGTTCTTATGACAACTGCCTTCAGTTTTTCATTGCCCGACGATCGAGTTTGCAACACTTTAGTCCCACCAAAGAGTAAATGATGCTTATGAACATCAACTTGAAATAGATCTTGACAGTCAGCAGGAACAGAAGTTTTTGTCACAGGTACACTTTCCCCTTAGGAACAAACATAAACAACAATTGCATAAACCATAACTTCGTCTTGAACAGCAACCTAGTGATGAACGTACCAGTAAGCGAGCTTTCATCAACGACACATTGTCCAGTAACCAAAACAGCATCACATTCAAGAATGTAATTACGCTTTGGGATGGTGATTACGTCACCGGGTACCAAAGTCACGGATGAAACAATTACCTCTAAATGAAAAATATTTCAATTTCACTTTCTTGCAATGTCAAGCACAGGTTTTACAATAAAAAAGTATTCTAAACCAGGCTACTTTCTACAACTTTTACTCTTCCCAGTATACTCTAATAGTGCAACTAATTCATCATTTCCAAATTAAAACTAATTACTTTTACTCATTATTTTGTTTATCTTTTCAGTATTGTACCTGTATTGTTTCGAATAACTGTGATATCTGATTCCGTCTGGACTGCATCGTGTAATGCTTGACTTTGCTACAATAAACAATAAAAAACAAAACAAAAATAACAAATGTAAACTAGTGTAACCTAGCAGTAGCAGTTTGGTTAAAAAATATCTCAAAACTTTACATCATTTTGAATATTTTCAGTAGAAAACACTTAGCCAGCATAAGTTCAATTTTTTTTAACATATAACAGCCATTTGATATCAAAAAAACTGTTATTTTAAGCACTAAGTTATTTTAAGCACTAATCAAACAACACAGTATCAAGAGAATGCTGTATACATCTAAGAAGCTAAACAGTAAACAGTGAAAAGCTTGACTTACTTTTCTGGTTTCCACCACAGTCACTAAAATTGATATTGCCGAGAGAACCACAATTCCAATTGTAAAATAATAATACAGTTGAAGGCACCATAAAATCACTGTGTACACTTGAAATATGTAGAAAGGATTTACAGCCTAAAAATAGGAATAATAAACGTCGGGAATAATGAAATTTCTGATATTAAAAAACAAAATGTTGACAAATCTCACTTCATGCCATAGCAAATGCAGAATCGGTTTCACTTCAACAATGATCGAATTCGGTCCATAATACTCCAAATTGGTATTTACAATTATGGAATCAAGACCAACAAAGTCTGTCTGAAAATATGCACAAGGTGTTTTGTGGTCCAATCCCCTAATAATACAAATTATTTAATTTTTAGCATGTTTCGAATACACAGAAGAGTCCCACTCATATTGCACATTAGATTCTAAACCTCTACCGAACATAACCTAAAGGGTATACACAATGTGATGTCAATATTTTAATCACATATAGTTTAAAGTTAGATAAACACATAATCATAACAAAATATGGACATAATGGTGAAACTATCAAGAGCTATACAACTTCAGTGATCCTCCACATGGGAGCTTTTGGCGGCGCAAAGAATGTCCAGAGCTAGACGGTATTGTAACTTGCGCCACATTTTCTGTAACAATCTCTCAAGTGACCTGCACTTGTTTCTGCATACCATCACACAACTTGTGCTCGGTCACCATTTTGGAAAACAACTGACTGCAGCGCCACTGTGGCTCCGACTCGTACTACAAAATTTCACAAGCTTTTTTATGTTCAGCTTCTGTTCCACCAAGCATCACAACACAATGCTAAACATGATGAACATAACAAATCGGCCATATTAGCGAAAAGCCGAAAAGTTGGGCCCTACCGAACAACCATCGAAAAAATCTTCACATTCAAGTTACCTCAGTCTTTCAAAGCAATCAGCTTGATTATTCCATACATATTTCACTTTCTTGTTTACAAAATATCGATATTTGGTTTTCTTGTTCGTACCATGCTTAACTACTTCGACGTATTCTTGGCCATGTTCATCCTATAATAAAACAGATACAGTTGGCAGAATATCCAGTTTTCTACATAAAAGCTTCTTCTGCAAGATGGTCCTGGAAGATCTTAGTCAAATTATAACCACAGATGTTATGCATCAAAACAAAGCAACTAGTCCGTATAAGAATGGGTCTGAACATGCACTCATTTATACACCTGAGACAACAAGCCTATGCATTTACATGACTTCACCTGTATTATCTTAAAAGAGAAGCATTTCCAGACCCATGTTTATGTGGGTTGTTTGATTTGTTTTGATGCATAGCATCTGTGGTTAAAATTTGACTAAACCTTCAGGAACCCCGTATAACAACACTACCTTAACCAGGATTTTCTCCGCTTCTTTCAGAGGACATGGTTTGAAACATGCTTGCAGACTAAGACTCTCTTTCCACGTTAATATAATAAATATCATACCACCCGACAGCACAATTACGATCCATGTTAAAAACGTACGTAGTCTGCTGTGCTTGTAACCAGCAATAACCTGAACAAGTGGAACGAATTAAGAGTACATTATAAATAAACAAGCTTCGAATAATATAAAATTTATATCGCATCCTCGTTTAAAACGGTAGATGCATCTATCAAAAGATGCACTAAGATGAAACTGAGATTTGTGAAAAGAATGTATAGTGTGATTCTCTAAAATTTCAACGATACTTCATACAGTTTATCAGACATCTTTTATGATTATACGATACATTAATCTTAAATTTTTTTTTCAATGATGGTCATGGTATCAAGACTATTGAATGAATGTGAAAGTTGTTGACATTTTGTTTTCAAATTTTTATACATACAAAATTCACTACTTTTCAAATTCACCCAACATAACGAAACGTTTCATGTAAAAAAAAAATACAAGAAACATTTTCTGAAAAAAACTGATACCGTGAGGCACAAAAGTCACACTACAGTTTGAATAGTAGTTACAAACTTCTTTATTATTATTATTATTATTATTATTATTATTTATACAGCAATAGATACACAGCAATATGTTTTGAATAACGTGTAAAAACACAGCCAGCATGACTTCACCGAAAATGCTGGTCATTTATGTGACAATTTTTCTTAGTTAATTCAATAAGCAAATTTTTTATTATTAAAAAAACTATTAAAAAAATGTGCAAATATAAAAACAAAGTTCAAACTGTAGTGTTTTAAACCACTCTGTATAACAAAAAAATTTCGTAATTCAATAACATTGATTATTAAAAAACTTTATTCAAAAATTGTTTTAAAATAATTCAATATTCAAACCATAGTATAAGTCAACCATCTGTATAACAAAAAATATTTCTAATCCATGTTAAACGAAGATTTTTATACACACATGTATTCAAACGTACCAACTGATTTTCACAACTGGCATTCAGTACTTCCGTATTTTCAATGCTTGAATTAACGTTTACTTTCTTAATATCCATAACCTGCTAGTAAACAATTATTCCAACATCAATTATTAAAATCAGTCATGAAAAGAAATCAGAAAATAGAAACAGACATTAGTCACGTAACCAAGTCTAACTACTGAATTAATTGAACCGAAGAATTTACTGTGTAGATTAAAACTCATGTCACAAAGTTCCATTTAACTTAAGATTTCAAAGACGATTAATGTCTGAAACATTTTAATTAATTATTATTATTATTATATAATAATAATAATACCAATAACATACTTCTTATGCTACTTCCAGGAAGAAAAACAAACCGAATCCATCAGTAAAGAAAATTAGTCGTCTTCTTAAAATGAGAAAATTCAACAAAAATTGATATGAACATCTGTACACAAACGTACTTTATCTGATAAAAGTTTGACATTGAAGTACCTTTATTTTTCGAGTGACAAGGAAAACGTGACTTTCGCTTTATATTATTATAACCTGACTTTAAAAAATGGACAACTTAATTCACATAGCTGTTATCTGACATTAAATGGCACGTCTGGATCTTGGTTTCCTTCTATCGTCGTGACCATGCAATACAAAATATGCATGGTAATATATCTGGCATAATAAACTGTATTAGGCATTTCAATTCGGGTTTATGTGACACTTCCCTCACAGTTTTCCTGCTTTCTCGTAGCTGATAACTGACAATTCGTGACTCATTTCGTACATTACTTCACTAGTAAATAAATCATCACTAACAGATTTGTTTGTACAATGATAACAAAAATATTTATGTTATCACAAGTAGCACGTCAAAAAATGACGGAAAAGTTGTTAGGTGATAAAAAAAAGTTCTAAGAAAAGTTGTAAGAGTTCAATCGGTCCAGTAGTGTAAGGTGCTTCCTAGCTGCCATTTGAACTTGTCCAGTGCGGGTTCGAATGTCATGAAGGACATGCAATTTTCGATTAATGCAGTTCTTTCTTTATATAGTACATTTGACTATAAAGTATATTATCATAAACATCTAGATGCCAGTATACGTTCAATTCCCAACTCGCTCACAAGTGAAGTTAACAGAGCATATAAAAATGTCTTGTATGTTTAGTGAAGCTTTTAAAAATACAAAATGTACAAAAAGGGTATATTATACATGACTATTTTATTTCTTTATATAGAAAAAAATATAAGTGTCAAGTTACAGAACACAAATAGAAAAGGTAATAAACAGAGTTTACTTTTTTTTTTTAACCTTAATCTGATATATTCGATTAATGGTTAATTAAAAAAAAGATAATTAATTATATAACGTCCGACATTGGTCGTTAGGTCAAGATTATCATTTCCTTTTGCGTGAAAAAGACTATATAAATCTTTCTCTCCTCGTCGTCAGGCTTCTGTTTCTCAATTGATCACAGCTTTATTGGTATATCTAAAATCATGTCAATATTTCATTGTAACAATAGTGTTCAGTGATTATGAACTTAAGAAATTTCAGTAACAAGATGACATATTAATCACTGACAAATATTAATAATTTCCAGTTTTTAACTGTAGTGTCAATATGGTATGGTGAGTATATTTTTTCGTAAGAAGAATTTAAATTTTAAAAATAGATTTCAAAATTTTGACAACTAAATTGAACATTTTCCTACTCTGTTGAACGTTCTGATAAAAATGGACTGGTTGGCCAATAAAACTGAGGCTTCAACCACAGTCTAGGCTTTTATCAAGTAAGCATATCACGGATTGTTATAATACAAGATCACAATTGTAATACAATTTCGTATCTTGTCTTGTTGCTAATCATTTTCAATTTTCGATTGGCATTCTACATAGAATATTGAACAAATTACTGTACCTATTGTTTCCACATCATTTGGTCAATGACAGACTCGTAATGTTTCATGGACAATATGAAGCCCTTCGTCTGCTCACAAAACTATTTTTTTCGTCACAAACATGAGAATTTTTGACATTGTCAATCCTATAAGAAAAAATAAGTTTCTGTTACCGAAGTGATTTTTACTACACAAATCACCAGGAGAGTAAAAATAAATTTCATATTCATAAAAAAGTACCGGTACTTACAAACAGATTTAGAAGAGATGAACGGTTAACATCAGAAATGCCTAAAATCAAATCTCTCACATCGACGTTATTGAAATTTTTATCGACAAGCTGCAGCTTCCTCATCTTTTTCTGAAATTCAAATTAAACAGGATCTTCCTGAAAGGTCTAACAAATTTTAACCACAAACACTATGGATCAACACAAAGCAAACAACCTACATCAACATGGGTCTGGAAATTCTTTGCTTTCAAAATAACAGAATGAAGTCACATAAATGCATAGGTCTGTTTGTCTTAATTGCTATAAGTATGCAAATGAGAATGCATTTCCGGACCCATGTTTATATAAACTTTGTTGCTTTGTTTTTGATGCGTAGCATCTGTGGTTGAAATTTGACTAGCCCCTTTCAGAAACACTTCATTATAAAAGCCATTTTGTCACTGTGTTCTCACGACTCACGTCACACGTTCACCAAACACATGCATCATACATAGTTAGCTTCGGTTCGTAATCAATGTCAACATGTTTTAATTTGTAATAAATATTTTGGCTCCACATGGAAAAATCATCATCAGTCTAGCTAGATCTAGACTCTTGTAACCACTGAAACCTATTGTACTTACAACTTTATTGGATGATGATGATGATAAGGCTATACTTGGCTTTCTGAAAAGCACATTTTCATCAACAACTGCAATGTTATTGTCCTCACACATTTTCGCTGCGTACTCGATGTCTCCAAAAAACAGGATGTTGGATAAACGAGCAATTGGATAGGTTGCATTTCGACTACTGAATGCATTATTCATCACATTCAATGCTATCCTAATATATACATAAAAAAAACAACTTTCAAATTAACTAGCAAGTAACAAAATGTAGTGACAAACTAGTGACAAGATGTAGTAATGAACAAATAATAAATACCAAAAAATCAAATAAAATAAAATTACCTTTGTAGATCTTCTATATGATTAAAACTGGCGCACAGTTGAAGGACTGTTAAATTTTTGATAATCCGGACAATTTTCACAAAATTGTTACTTATTCTCAAGATGCAAACTTGTAATGCTAATTTCAATAAACAATGTTCCCTTTAAAAAAAAAAAAAATAACAAAAACGTTTTGTTAAATAACAATAACTTCATCCACAAATTGATAACCAACTATTAAGTCATTTATAATAATAAAGCTATTTTTTACAATATTTTTAGTGAAATGAGTCCAACATCGTTTCAACTTCAAAGTAATGAGCAATGACAAATTGTTGATACAAAAAATACACTTTGAGAATTTTTCTTCACGTAGTAGAAACTTACCGCACACTTTTGGGTAACGTTAGCACATGTTCCAGAGCAGTCAGTGAAGTCATGTTATGCAAAAGATAAAGTGAGATGATTTCTTCCTGAGAGGGAGAACATAGTGTTTGATACAACACCAGTAACTGTTTTAGGCACTCTTGCAAATGTATGGAATTGATATGTGGATCGAATACTTCGATCGATTCATTTCTTAACCTGCAAAATTCAACTTAATTGAAAACGATTCTTTCTTAAAAATACAGACATATTTTTCATGCTGTTTCTACTTACCTGTAAGATGCATATACGTAAAAACGAACAGCAATTTCCAACACATTACAACTATCAATGTTCCACATTTGTTGCACCACAAGATCAAGACGAACAGCCCGAATCCGATCAAACATGAAGTTGTACACTTCCACCCACAGAACATCGCTTTTCAAAAGCAAGCTTAAAAAAAGATTCGCTGTTAACTAAATGTTTCAAAAACTTACTCAAAGATTATACAGGGTGTTCTTGAAAAGTCTAGTCCAATTTTAACAACACATCAAAACTAAGCAAACTACCTATGGATCCGGAAATGCTTCCCTTTCGAGATAACACAGGGTGAAGTCATGTAAATGCATAGACCTATAATTGCTAGGCATGAAAATGACCATGCATTTCCACGCACGTTTATATAAACGTTTCGCTTTGTTTTGATGCGCATCATACTGTGAAAAAAATTAGCCTACACCTTTCAAGAACACCCTGTATAAAAATACAATATTTCAAAAGATATGATAATAGGGTAAGTTACTTTTCAATTAAACACCTCTTGTGTTGCTAGTTGCTTGTACATGGTTATGAATTTATTTTGCAGGTTAAGTAAGGAAAAAAATGTATCAAATGTATAGTTTGTTTTTCCTAACCTAAACTGCAAACTGAACCCATAATAACCAAGTACAAACAAGCAAGCAAGCAAGCAAGCAAGCAAGCAAGCAGCAACACTAGAGAGGTGAGGCATCTGATCGAAAAGTACCGATAATAGCATTTCAACCATCATTTATGACAATTTATAACGCTTACTTATTAACAAGGTACTCCATAACAGATTTCAACACACGCGGAGGTCGGATCTCGTCTGCCTTAGGTTCACGCTGACCAGCAGCAGAACGCCGAAATTCTTTTATGGTTTTGTTTGGATCAGCCTTATATCTGTCGTAATACCAACATAAAAAAAAAAATTAATTATAAAGTAAAGATTTACATTCACATAAAACATTATCTGATGCAACTAAGCCTTAGTTGCATCAAATAATGTTCCTAAGTTATTAAAAAATATGTAACCCAGCATTCCTTTTGCAAGTTTAGCAATACAAAATTTGCATGTGCATGCTTATCTTAACGATATAATTTGCTTGGTCTGTATGTTTGTCATATGAAATCGGTATTGAAAAAAAAAATCTTTATTTTGGAAGTGGCAGGATTCAAACCCACACCACAAGCCCTCTTACATTGTGCACTAAAACCCAACGAGTTATCATAACCCATGCTTCTGCACGGGTTACCACCTAGTTTTTACTAAATGCGCAGTGTTGCCACCTTTTTGAAAGGGTTCAGCCAAACTAATTATCAAACAAATTATATTAGTTTCAATAAAATAATCGATGTTTTGGTTTTGAACAAATCAAATTATAAACTGTTTTTTCAATATCATTAAAAAAACAGTTTATAATTTGATAGCAGTTTATTAGTTGTTGTCTTTATTTATTTAACTTGATTACAATCAAAAGGGATTGATAAAAAGCAAGGTAAAACAGAAATATAACAACTGGTTGTGTTATTTTCATGGTTTACAAACCAGCTTTGTGACATTACTACCTTAAACTTGGGCTACCTGGACATTATTTGGCTTCGTCCAGACACCCGGACAAGCAACGTTATACCCTGTGAACCCGAACTGTCCGGGTGAAAACTGGAAAACAGGACAGTGGTAGCAACACTGTAAATGCGCCAAGCTTTCACAATAAAGCAAAGGGGGTATTCGGTGTATTATGCATTACTTGTCTGTTTTTAGCTGCAATACCCAATTCTGCTGGACGAAAAAAAATGAATAAATAAAATAAAATAAAATTTTCTTACTGGTACTTTAAATTATCTTCGACTAACTCGAAACGATGTAACAACTTTTCTTTTTCTCGCCTAAAAATAATATACAATAAAAATAATAAAAATACCACAATAAAAACCACAATAAAAATAATCAAGATAGTTCACCAAATTGCAATAAATATTTTTTTTTCCTCCTTTTCATTTCAACTTACTTCATCCGTTCTCTGTCAGAACACATTTCCATACACGTTCCAATAAGATAAGACATCGTTCATTGAATACAAACTAAAAACAACAAACTATTATTCTTCAATTAATGAATTGACAATGCTAAGGTACTGTATACAAGTTTATCAAATATATTATTTATCAATTTTGCTTATTGGTATCAAACAAACTCACGCATTACATAAGCTAAATTGGATACAGGGTCCCGGATACAGTAACTATATAAATCTTATTCCTGCGAAAATAGATCAAAAAATAACAACAACCATCAATGTAGTTATGAAGTAACTGTACTGTAAGGTATTAATATACAGTAATTATGTGCCAAATGAACTATTTAGTCTATTTAAAGTAAGATGTACAAATAAAATCAACTGCAGACTCTCCGTCACCAACACTATTCTTAAATAAATTCGCAAGCCAGAAACCATAACAAGTTGAAGTTGAAACACAAACGCCGCGTTCACTTTGGACGCTGTTAGCGCAGAAACCGTCCAAACATAGTCGATAACGTGTATAGGATCTATGCAAGTTATAAGAGCTATCGACTGTTTTTGGACGGTTTTGGCGCTAAAAGCGCTTACAACATGTTACTTTAATGTCAAAAATGACGTCATCCATGACGATGAGGAGCTTTCGGACTTTTTGGCGCGAAATATTCGGTTTCCGAGATATTGACCAATAATACCTTTCAGTGTAGGTCATTGGGGTCAATTTGCTTTTTCCAATATTCAAATTATATTTCAAGGCTATATAAGCTAACTCATTTAGAATTTTTTTCTCATAATAACCTCTGTGCTTATAACCTTTCATTAATATATTTAGAGGAGGTAGCAAGATGTCCAAACCCATTAACTTAATAGCAGCTGCATGCAACAATTTGGGAATTGGATATGAAGGAGAATTACCATGGACATTGAAGTAAGAAATGGAAATAACATGAGGATTATCTTTTGTTTTTGCTTAAGAAGGTTACTTTGCTAGCTATTGTATTAATACAATAATTAAAATATAAATAAATTATATACTCGGTACATTATTGTTATATTATAATAATTTGTTGTATTTTTACAGTAATGTAAATTTCTTGATGTAAAATTGCATCAATTACAGTGAATCTGATGATCATTGGTGAACAATTAATGTACTGTACATTGACTGTTCTTGACTTACATAATTAATGTTTCGCAACCTTTCATGCAAAATGTTTTTACATATGTCCGATTTCTGACATAATGAACTACACATTAATACATTTTGATGAAGATTGCATCTTTTATAACGAGTTTCAAAAAATCATGTACAGTATACTTCGTATACAATACTGTATACGAGGTACTGTACTTTACTTAATTTATTAGTACTCTGGCACATGGGACTGTATTTTGTTCAAATGGTGGCTATTATATTATGAAATTCTTACATAAATATAAAGATTTCTTGATATACTTCTGAGAACTGACATACATTGGACGTAAAAAAATAAAATAAATTGGACGTATGTCAGTTTTACATATGTATTTGCAAATAAAGCAAATTTTGTTATTACACCTTTGCTACTTTACAGGAAAGAAATGGCCTACTTCAATCGAATGACTACAAAAACAGTCAGTCCTGGTAAAAAATAATAATTTTTATTCAACCACAAAAAGGCAAATTTAAATTGACGGGTAATTAAAATGTTATATTTTGACTTTGTTGCAGATATGCAAAATGCTGTCATAATGGGCAGGAGAACTTGGTTTTCCATACCCGAGAAACACAGACCCCTTCCGAATAGAATCAACGTTGTAATGAGCCGTACTCTCAAGTACGCAAGCAACGAACCAAATTAATTTTTTTTAGCAGAATCTTAAATCGTGACGCTTACCTTAAATTGAATATCCCGCTATTTCAGAGTGCTTCCGGACGGTGTGAATTTTTTGGCAAACAATTTCGACGAAGCTCTGAAATGGTTGACGGTGTATCCGATGGAGGATCAAGTAGAAAAGATATGGGTCATTGGTGGTGCCGAAGTCTATAAAGTAAGCTTCGTCTAGATTTATATTTTTTTATAAAAAAATTTTATTCTACTGTACAAAATGTAATTGAGAGTATGATTTTGCAGAAGGCCATGGAATTACCTTGTGACAGAATTTATCTTACCAGGATTATGGCTAATTTCGAATGTGATGTCTTTTTCCCCAAAATTGATGAAGAAAAATTCCTCAAGATAGAGTGAGTAAAAAAACAAATTAGTGAATTTGTAGAATGAATAGAATGTTTCCCTACCCCTGATGATCATTTTTAATATCTAAAAAAAAAAATTAAATTAAAATTAATAAAAAGAAAATTAAGAAAAATTTCTTTAAATTCATATTCCAAAGTTTGTTGGCAGTGTTTTCTTAGTAAATGTAAGTGTCCACAGATTTTCACTACAACTTCAACACTGAACAAATGGAAGTGCGAGTGATAATTTATGGACACCTTGTATATAATTATCATGCATTTATGTTGGCAGTAGTGGTAACATAATTTGTTCTGAATTGATATGTAAATTTGGTTATTATTTTAGGGATGAAGACGTTTCGAACAAAGTACAAGAGGAAAACGGCATTTGCTACAAATATGAAATCTATCAAAATATCAAAAAGAAATAAGTTCTTTGTAAATTTAATTTCATTTACAAATACCAAGAATCATTCCAAATGGGAAAAAAAAAAATATATATAAATAATAAAAAGAAAAAAAAAAGGTTAATTTACTAAAAAATAGAAAAATTCAAAAAGTTAATAAAATAATTTGCACAAGTTGAATTCTGTTTTCCTTTTCAATTTTTTTTTCCAGTTTCGTGGATTTCTTAAAAAAATTTCAGGGAGATTACTTTTACTTCTCTATAGCGAAAAATAAATCTATTAAAACTATAAAATGTACAGCAATATGAAAACCAATGTAACAGCTGTTTATATTCTAGTTAATTCTAAAGGAACTTCCCTCTTTTGCTCAGGCCCATGAAAGTCATGTCAAACTTTCATTTTGTGCCATAAGGTTTCGTGTAAAAACTAGTCTCAAAATAAGTCTGGTAATTGATTCTTGGTGAAATTTAACCACCATGTAAACGTACATCTTCAATAAATCGTAGTGCAGTCAAGTAGAAAAAAAAACCACTAGCCATTATGGGTGACCCTATATACATGTATCAATAAATAAATACAAAACAATTTGCTCGTCTTACCTATGGAGAGTACGTCGTTACATGGTGAATTAATGATGACTATTGGTCAACTATTAACTATAAAAATATCCGTTAGTACAACATATCTTGGCAAACTACCAAAAAATAATCTTGTTCGTTTTTTTTAATAAAACTTTACAAAATTTACATCGAGGCGTTTGATTACATGTTTACAAGTCAACTTTACAACTCAAAACTTTACTAAAACGTTTTCATCATCTGGAGAAAATGTAGTGTTAATTTTGGTCTGAAATAGATGTCTTTTAAAGTATAAAATGATGCAAAAATTTCAGACCAATGATGCAATACATAATGAAAACAAACTTGGTATGTTGAACAAAAGTTTTAAACGTCAAGGCTCACATCTCGTAACAAAGTTATATTACAATCATCCCATGTTCTTCCGATTACCACAGCCTCTTCGATTAACTGAGAAGAAAAAAAAAATTTATCAAAAAATCATTACAGGGTGATCCTCCACGGTCTAGTCAAATTTTAACCAAAGCATATAAACATGGATCCAGAAAAGCTTCCCTTCCGAGATAACACATGATGAAGTTATATAATAAGCTATTGTCTCAATCGTTGCAGGTGTTCAAATCAGCATGCATTTCTGGACCCATGTTTATATGGACTTTTTGTTTGGTATCATCGGTGGTTAAAATTTGACTCAATTTTTCAGAAACACCCTGTATATGGGAGTTCCATAACATTATCGGATATTATAACCATTGCTCAACAGACATACCATCTTTCCAATCGTCAAATTCACGAATGGCTTTTAAAGCATCGTTATCATCCCGCTCTTCTGCTTCTTCCTTCTCGATGATCTCCCTCTCTAGCGCGGCAGTTCTATCCATACCTGCTAACGCCCTATCCATAAGACTGAAACTAAAAATACAAAACCATTGTTTTGAATGAATCGTTTGACGAGTTAAAAACAAAAACACCGCTTAATAATTTATCACTCAATTTTATATACGTTTGTTTTACTTTCTAACCTAAACTGGTATGTATCACCCACAAACATGGCCGGTGCTTAATACATAAGTACCCCAAAAATTGTGGTGTTTACAGCAAGTTTTCAGTGTTTTTGGTTGGAAAAAAAACCTCACATGCATTTTGGAACACACTTACGTATCTGGTGGTTGAAAGCCAGGTTTCTTCTTGAGTTTCTGCTCGTAAAATTCTTCTATGCTCATCACCGGCACGCTCGGGTAACCCAATCCGTACATTTCCTTTTGCAACTTGTCTCTCACGATTAATATGGGTTTCAAAGGCTATCGAGTAAAAAAATATCGTCGATAAAACAACGTTCTACAAGGTGCTCCAAAAGTCATCAACCTCATTTCACTGAGTTATTGTATAACTTGTTTTAACTGCAAAAACTTATGTCATAAATTTGCATCAAGTCGATGTAGTTCCGACAATTTTGAACTTACAGGACTGACATTTCTGAGCTAAAATCTGCATATACGAAAATTTTGATGTGATCACTTTGGTTTGGCTCTGCCTTTTACGTCATTCAACTCAAATAATGCATTTTTGCAGTTTATGATAATTTGGCTCTCGGTTAGCGATTTGTTTTTATAACGACTTTATTAATTGTTTTTTTTTTTACATTTTCTTTCACATTATTAAAAAGCAACTCAAAAAAAGTTCTATTACTCACTTTTTATTAATTTTGGTGTATTTTTACAAAAATAAAAGCAGCAAAATTTGGTTCAAACTTCATTTTTAACTTCATGCATTTCGGTTCTTGTGAATTACATTTCAACAAAATTTACCAACCTTTGCCCTCCCATTTTGTTTTTTTTTAAATGCGTAAAGTTAAAAATAAAAATTGAACCAAATTTTGCTCGTTTTTTTGTTTGTTTGTTTGTTTTTTCGTAAAAGAAAATGCAAGTCAATCACAAGTGGGGTAATAAAAATTTTGGGTTGCTTTTTAAAGTGACAGAAAATTTTTTAAAAACAAATTAAATCTGAACCAAATTTCGCTTGTTTTTTGTTTTTTTTGCAAAAAAATTACATGTTAATAACAAGTGGGTAATAAAAAACTTTGGAGTTGGGTTTTAATAATGTAAAAAAAATTTTTTTATAAAATTATGAAAAAAAAAAAATAAAATAAATAAATGGGGTGATGACTTTTGAAACAAGAAAAACCCGTATTGTAGGAAAATTTCATTTTTGACACCTTTTGCTGAGAATCCGATTTCTCAGGTGGCGATGGTTTCGATCTTTCGTCACGAGGTGGCATTAGCTTCAGAATATTTTTCTCTCCTGAAAACAATTAGTTACCACCTCATACAATCTTACATTTCGGTGCAAAAAAAAATAATGCGGAATGAAATTTTTTTATATACTTTTGATATTTTCAAGCTCTTCCTGACACTGGAGAATCCTCCTTTGCAACAACTTTGTGTAATAGTTTCGCTGAATCTCTTCGCTAGCTTCAATCGAATCCACTCGGATTTTCAGAGCTTTCAAGTCTTTGTCCAATTCTTTCAGCTCTTTGTAATGTCGGATTTTGGCTTCGCGCGTCATGCTTTGAGTTAATAAAGATTTCGGGAGGCCGGCGGTCGATGCGGTCTTGTCTTGGTCGTCGTTATTGTCTTTTTCATAATCGTCACCAATATTGTCGATCAGTTCATAGCACTTGCACCACGTTAAAAAATCCTTGTAATAAGTCTACCAAACAAATACACCTATGATTAATAATTACAAAATCTTTTTAACTTTCAGCATGTTCGATTATGATCAACAATTTAATTTAAAAATTTCACCTCTGCGATGTTCAACAATTCCAAGCGATCGCCATCGATTTGTTTTTGGTTCAAGTCACCTAGTAGTGCGGGAAGCTGCAAGTATCTGAAAAATCAATGCAAAATCAGACGCTTTTGTTGCATTAAAATATTAATAATAGAAAAACATAAAATGACACCAAGTTGATGTAACTCACTTCAAATCGGTGCCGGGAAGTTCATCCAAAGCTTCGTTAATACTAAATAATCCGAGAGAGGATACCATCTTCGTTGCATTTTCAAAACTTGATATGGCATCGACAATTTTTTTCTAAAACGTATACGAAAAATAAATTTATATAACATCTCAACTGGAAAATGAAAACCGATTAATCAATGTAATGTGAAATATTGCACATTGGATTTAAATGAGACGTTGGGTGGAATAACGGCATCACTCAAAAAATGTAGTTTTGAGAAAAAGCTTCTTGCTTAAAATAATTATTCAAATGCTAATTAAATTTCATACATTGCCTAAATTATACTAGGCAATTTATAGAATGGCTGAATTTTATACATTGCCGTAACGCTGTAGGAACTCGGTAAAGGAATGTGCAAGATTCCTATTAATTAATTAGAATATTTCATACTTGAACCGTTTTGCTATTACTCGGCTCATCACTATTTTCTATTATTGAATACAATGTCATGGCATCATCAAAGATTTTTGATAGAGAAGCATTTTCATTCCCTTCTTCAGTTTCCCTGACATTTAAATCCGAAGCCATGTTGGTTTATGTTGGCGTTTCCTAAAACGAGATGTCCTCGAAAATGACGACAGATAAATAAAACGGAAAAATACAATTTTACGCAAAAAAAAAATCAAATGTTTCAAATTATATAATAACTTAGCTTAAATTAAATTAATTACATAAATAAAACAATGTAATATTTGTTTAATATAATATTTAATTGTTAATAAAATATTTCTAGTTTCATAAGTTGTACCACCTTTTACTTGATTTTTAAAATGGAGTACAACAACATTTGAGAAATTGTGCAGACGACTTGTCAAAATTGCTTTTATTAAATTGGAAATAAGTAGAATCAAGTAAATCAAAAAATATGAGTACGTCCACAGTTTCATCGAGATTAAGTGTCATTCGAAAGTTATTAAGAGAATTAAGAATTATTACACCACAGGTATACTACCTTTTATAAACCATGACTAATTCAGATGCTTCATTGTATCAAAACCGTTTTTTGTTTTGTAAAGATTAATAAATAATGCTGGGTAGCATAAACTCACTCAAAACAAAATCCGGGACTCATCATTTATCAGACTGAAATTTATCATAGCAATATTTCAATGATTATATTTTTACCTAACCTAGTGTCTATGGGTGTAGATACCAGGTTAGTAAATAGAAAATGCAACAAACATTAAAATATTCCATTTATCTCCACTACCGAATCTCAAATAAATGATGAGTACCCAAATGCCAACGTTTTGCTTCCCCTCCACGGGTTTTTTCAAGGGAAGCAAATGCATCATTTGTTTCGAATTTTTTCCACTCGGTCAATGAAAATATGGGAATTGGTTTTTTAAAAATATTTTCACCATAAGTATACAATAATATATACATCTGGGATCCTGTTTTTTGGATTTTTTGATTTAAAATTCACCCATTAATATATTTTTAGAATCAAAAGGTCCAGGACACCGATATGTACAAACACATCATTGCTCAAAGTCGAAAATATCAAGTGACGGAGAACAAGATATGTAAAGCCAGCGATGAAATGATTTTCCGTGCCAACACGTACCTTTGCTATTTGAACAGCAGTAGGAAATATCAGGTAAAATAAAATTAAAGTAATTTTAAGTAAATTTCTTTATATTATTAATGTATTTTTATTTACTTATATGCTTCTATTGTAAACTTAACGAAATGGAGTTAGCAGGTTTACACTTTAAGCTGACGATGTGTATTTTGCAATACAATGAAAAAGTTACAACAAAAATTTGTGTAAATTGGAAGTAATGTCAACTAAAATCGTGTAAATGTGCTTTTAGTTGTCATTAACGAAAACTTACTTGTATTCCGGTTTTTCGGCGACATGAAATATCGAGATCATGCTGTAAGCAGCAACGTTTTTTAATCTCATTTATAGGAAGTGTATGATCACTATCATGGGAAAGGAGAACGAGGAATAGAAGAAACGGCACGATTGGTTGGATTGAAGTTGCCAAAATTATACTCCGATGATTGAATTTTAGTTTCTTGTAATTAACGGTCATGTAATAGGAATACTGTATGACGTACCTTTTTTTGTAGTTGTATATAGTTGCCATTAGTGTTGAAACTGAATTATACAAACTGCTGAATTTGTAAATACAGTTAGCCGTTACAAATAAAAAGCATATTCTTTTTAACATTTTGTCAATTAAAATAAAATGAACTTGTTTACTATAGGAGCATTAAGCTGCAAATAAATAGTTATTCATATCTTCAACTATACAGTGTGTTCTTGTAAGGTATTTTTGAAATTGTAACCACCTTTGCTACACATCAAACAGCCCATATAAACATGGGTGTGTAGATGCTCTTCTGTGAGATGATTAATTGCAACTGTAACAAAGATGCATGAAAATAAAGCTAAATTAAGTCTATAAATTCATAGGCTTAGCTCTCAATAGGTATGCAAATGATTATGCATTTCTAGACTGTTTATATGCACATTTTTGCTTTTCTATGCATAGCTAGTGGTTAAATTTTGACTTTACCTTTTAGAAACACCCCCTGTATAATGTTCTGAGTCAATTTCAAAATTTACAGTATCAACTGTAATTGGATTTCATCAGGGATGCCAAGTACTTAAGTACAATACTTGTACATTTTCAGTACTTGGTACTTGTATTTAAGTACTTTGAAATATGTAGTACTTGGTATTTGTATTTAAGTACAAACTACGGTACTTGTACTTAAGTACCTAATAAGTACTTGAAATATAAGGAAGTAGAAATATT
>JAQIWH010001782.1:0-28806 GCA_034695005.1 Cryptops parisi
CAATAGACAAACTCATATCTACCTAAAACATACATATATCACTTCGAAATTGGTCACCTAATATGTGAAAATCAATGTGTTGCTGAATACTTCTTCTGCCATTTAGTCAAAACTATGAATTGTTATCAACGTTATTCCGGGCAAGCTTTCAATTAAGTTACAATGGTTATTTCTAGATATCTGTAAAAAACTTGTGCGGTAGCCTAAAATGATTATATTGAAACACTGAAACAGAAGCGCCACCAGTAATTGTTCCTTTATACATTCCTGTAAATTCAGATATAATGATGATCACTCAAAAATGATCATATAAGCCGTCTGGAGACAAATGGGAATTAATCAACATTTTTCATATTTTGAGAAAATTAAGAAAACAGAATCGAATTAAGCATTAAAACTTATGCTAGGTCGCGGGCTACTTTTTGCCTTACATGACTTTTACATAAACAATGGACGTTAGTTCTCATTGTCAGTAAATCCAGAGTGAGTGTATGTTATGTTAAACCAATCGTAAACAAACACAAAAATTTGTAGTCAGTTTTCCTTGGCTTCAGATGGCACATGTTTCGTAAAAAGTTCAACCCACTTAAGACGCTTTAGCTTAATATGTTTCCTACTTAAAATGTTATATAATTAAAAGAAAAACGGTTCAATGTCTAGATAAATAATGTATTTAAATCCTTTAAGTTGTTATTCTAATTAAAACTTTCATACTATATAAACCTTTAAAAAAACATCTCAAACTGGATTAACTGTACACTAGGCTATAGTATATATATATATATTTTAGGTATTTTGTATTTACATCAAAATTAACATGAAAATCCGTTATCTAATTAACAAATGTCGGTATTTCATCTTTCTTTGCAAAATAATTCACGTGCGGTTGTTTTGGGAATCCAATTCTATTAGAACTAAAGGAATATAAAATTCAACTACCTAATTAACAACAATCAACCAACGTTGGAATTTCATAATTCTTTAAAGCAAACCACGGAATCTGTATTTATGTTGTGTTCAAATTTCATATTTTGTTGAAGAAAAAGCCACGGAATAAGTATTTATGTTTGTTTTTTTGTTATTCGTATTTTAATAACAAACGAAATAAAAATCCGCTATGTGTAATTAACCATAATTAACCCACAACAAACCAAAAAACAAAACAATTTCGGTAAGATGAAACGTCAAAGATGATGAAACGTGAGAACTGCCTACTAGACGGGGGTTCTTCAACCATTTCCATTCGGTCATTTTAGATGTCTTTGTTTTTCTTCTTCTTCATCGCGTCTTTGAGAGCTTTGGACGACGGTTTTTCAGAGAAGCTGTAGCAGCATAAGAAGAAGTAGTAGTAGAAGAAGAGCGAAAAGAGAAAGACATTCCGGATAACAACGAGGATTTGTATCCGGGAAAAGGAAAGCCGTTGTTGGCGAACGAAGTCGGCAATTACGGTGTTGATAAAGTCGTGCAAAAGCTTCTCTTAAGCCGACCACTTTGAGGCTTGTTGCCGATGGGCGAAGCCACGATGGCCAAAGCAACAAAACATCTTGCACCAAACTACATATACTCTGCCTCCCAACTTGGAACAATATAACAAACAACATCTTCACCAATACAACTACTACTACCGCCACCTGGCTTTTCTTCTTCATCTGATGGGTTGTTGGTTTTTATTTTTTTGGGGGGGTCTGGCGTGAAATAAAACAAAGCTCATTCTATTATCCACCTCCATTTGCATTGCATCACCATCGTCATTATCTCGAGGCACGACGTAATAAACTTGTTTAGTGAGGGGGATTAAACCGATAGTTAGTGGCGGGAAGATGAACTTCATTAAGATGGCGCCAACCGATACAATTATGAAAGGATGCCAACAAAAACATAGACAAAATATTTTTTTCTTTTCATTATGGTTATTATCACGCGTTTTCAGGTCGTAAAAAAGTTGTTAGGTGAGGTGCGTGTGGTTATAAATTGCGTTGAAAACATTGACGATTATTGTCACTAAAAATGCATGGCTTCAGGTGGAAAGACTGTGTTTTACACTAAGTTACAACCAGCATATAATAAAGAAAGTCTTATAAATGACTGTTTATTTGTTTGTTCGGGGATGATGCGAAATGCCTACAGTTAAAACATTTATAGGCAAAACCTGCATATTCTACAACCAAAAAGAACAATCTGTCATATAACTTATCATGTCATATGACAAGAATAACAATCAAACGCTGTGTCTGTCTGACTGTTTGTTAGGATGTCACGCAAAAAACTTCACTAAAAATACAGTTGAAAATAAAGGTGATACAATCAACAGCTGCATGTTATACAATCAACACGTAGTGAAATTTTCGATATAAATTTCATTCATATCCTATGTCTGTTTGTACGGTTATCACGTAACTTGGATCAATAATCACTTAACTGGTACCAAACGAGTTACCGTAGAGAAACGATTACGGCGTCTTATGGACAAGAGGAAAAAAACTTTGTCTTTATTATACTTGTTAAGTTGAAAATGTTTTAATCGTCATTCATGATCATGAGTTACCGTAGAAATATTAATGAATAATGAACTATAATTTAAAACAAATTTGTTGTTGATATCAATTCTTTTCGGTACAATTTAATAAAAAAAAACGTTACAACTTTAACAAAAAGTAATCATCGTTTATCACTTACCGTAGAGAAAAAAAAGTACAGTCTTATATATAAGAACAAACTCCTAAAAAAAAATTGTTCTTCAAAACTTGTGACAGTTAAAATGCACGATAGTATCTCACTTTGCAGATAAGTAGATTTATATATAAAGATATAATATGAAAAAAAAAAGAAAAATAATAGAATGCATGGCTGTTTCGTAGTGCACGCTACTTAGGTATGTAGAACGGGGATTCAACTTCTTATTACTTCCGCGCAATTTCCGCACTTTTTCGCGGATCCTTCGAAATGGCGTTCGAGTATATCTGCTTTTTATGGGTTTATGGTTTTCTCGCTTACTATCGATTTCTTTCACGGACCTGCACTCCACAACATTAATGGCACACACACAGTACCTAACAACCACCCAAACTCTGCCCTCACAACACACTTTTTTAAAGCTTGCCAACAACATGAAACTGGACTTTTTTCCCCCTGTTATATACTGTATACGTAGTTCTATCTATGCGTTCCCTACGGCAACTTACTAATAACCTGAACAATTGCTTACTCTTAGCTCAACTTTTAGCTTCTGTGACTAGGGTGGAACATGTACGAGACACGTGATATCACTTCACTTGTTTCTGTCGAACACTTGTTTTCAAAAAGATAATCAAGAAAAAAAAAGACTCACGTAGCGAAATAAAAAAAAATTGACGGAAATAAATTCGAAAAATAAAACTCTTGTACAAAGTGGTTTAAAATGTGGTACAGGTTGGAGCTCACTAATCCGGAAAAGCTTGAAACCAAAAAATGGCCAGATTAGCGGATTTCCCGCTAAGATAAACCGATGAAGCTTAGGGGAAAATGACAAAATAAACTGTAAATTTGAAAAATTATGAACCAAAAAATATTCACTTTAAATTTAAAAATTATGAATCAAAGTATTCGTTGTAAATGGTACAGCAGATTTCACGTCCCACCAAACTTGTTTTATTTTATTTTTATTTTTATATAATTCGGTCAGGTGACCATTAGTACCAGGTACAACTGAAAAAAAAATAAATAAATAAAAACCACAAAGAGAAAGAAATTTTTTTTCCCAATGGAGAGTATACACAAAATGTTATGAAACGTAAACAGACACATAATTAATTACAAGAACTGCTAAAGGGAGAGATATAACAGTGGCTATAGACAACCAATCCTACTTGCTGCCAGACTAGTAATGAATTCCTAATTAGTGAGATGCAACCTGTACTTGCTTGTATTATCGAAATGAACGTTACATTAGTCACTTTTAACCATAGGTCAAAGGATACCTATCTTGTAGTAGTGGTTGTGATGCTCAATCCAGCTATTGTTGTAATATAGTTGTAATGCTCAATCCAGCTATCGTAGAAAAAATATACGGTAGCTCGAAATGGTCATTCAAATTATTTTTTTTTTCACAACGTTTTTTATAAAATAATAATGAAAAAACTCATAAAAGAAACAAAAAGTACTTTTCACCTCAAAAACTTTAAGAGAAAAGAAAATATAGTTCATTCCGCAGGGGGAGCATTTCCAAAAAAAAAAAAAAAAGAAAAACCAAGAAGTTCAAAACCTTCGTCTATAACATTCGAAAAAGAAAGGGAGCGAACGGAACGCATCATCGAGGGAATTGCATCAATGTGTGTGTGTGTGTGTGTGTGTATGTGTCTGTATGTGTGTGTAAAGGGTTGACAACGGAAGCTAACCCTTTAGGGCCAAAACTCTCACACACGCACACTCTCTTCACGTGGAAAGAAGGGGAAACGATGGTATCGATTTTGGCAAAGGGCCAAAACTCAAAGTTACCTTTATTCACCCAAAATGGCCGCCGTGGAGATAAACCGAATGATAAAAAAAGGTGATATTGCGCTACTGATTATATAACCTTACACACTAAAAACGAAAAGACAAAATTAATTTACAAAAACAAAAGAAAAAGAAATACAACCAACGTCTTTTATCAATTAGTGCGTCCTGTGGACAAACCAACGACTATTATTTGTGTAACACATTATAAAACACTACAAAAGTCGTCAATCTTTCCTGTTGAGCACGTGCGTCATCGAAATTGTCGTCATCGTCATCGGAATTCAAATAATAATAATAATAAGAGTAATAACAACAACAGTAATAATAATTTACGACATTTCCCAGACCAGGTAATCAATTTGAAATTATCGCCTTAAAACGCCTTCCCACTTCTAGGGAAATATATTACAACGGTGACATTTTCATTATGCCTAACCATTTTAATTCTGCGCAATGGGAGGAAATTGGCTTGCCTATCACGCTTCCCAACCAATAACTGTAAATCATTCCGCGACGACCAATCAATCATCCGGCCAAAACGAGCATACATCGATAAATTATCGATATCCCGGCGAAAAGTGTCAAAGAAATGGCGATGCACGAGATGAATAATTGTGCGAATAACTCTTACATTCCAAACTCGTCGATTCCGGACAGCCCGAGAAATGTTTACACAAGTTTCCATTTGTTAAAACTGCCGCTCACCCCCATGGCGATTTTTCTCGACGTATATATATACATGTATAGGAAAACTGAAAACGTCAAACCGAAAAATGTAATACCGAAATCTACATCTGTAAATATAATCCTGAAAATGTAATAGTATCTAAAAGCGCAATACTGTATACTGGAAGGTACCACGTAATGCTTAGAACTTCATACGAAAAATTTAATATTGAGAACACAGTGTAAACATAATACTGAATATATAAAACTGAAAACGCAGAAAAAGTAATGTCTTTAAATATTCTGCTGAAAACGTAGTAATAAAAACGGAATACTCAAAACGTAATACAAAAAACGTGAAACTTAACACGGAATACTACATACGCAATTTTTACTTAAAGACAATATTGAAAACGTAATGCTGAAATTATAATACAATACTCAAAATACAATACTAAAATTGAAACGTCAAAATAAAAACACTAAACTGAAACGTAAAACTTGAAATGTAAACCTGAAACGTAAAACTAAAAACTTCATACTAAAACGTAAAATTAAAGCTTGTCACTTAAAGCGGAATATCGAAACATACAATACTAAGCGTAATACTTTGTTGGTATTTTGTGTTGTTCGGTTTTTTTCTTTTTAATTTAAATTTCGATTCCTAGAATTGCATAATGTGTAAATAAAAATAAATAAATAAAAATAAAAAATACTAAGCGTAATACCAACTTAAAATGTAATATCAGAAGCGTGATGTTGAAAAAATAACGCTGAAAACGTGATGAACGTAATCGTAAATCGCAAACAAAAAATTAAAAATGCAAAACTGAAAACATAAATTTAAAAAGTGAAACGTATAAACTGGAAATGTAAAAACTGGAAACGTAAAAGTGAAAATGAAAAATTAATTTTTAATTTAGTTTTTCAGTTATACACTAGTTTACACAAAACTAAAAACATCTAACGCAAAAATCATTTAATGCTACAAAACAATCGTCAAGTGAATTCGATAGATACGTACATCTAAGTTCGTATCTATCTACGCTACGTTCGTATCTATCTACGCTACGTTCGTATCTATCGACGTAGCGTAGATAAATACGATAATGATAGAAAATGATCTCCGCACTCTCGAGTGTTGGTATAGGAATAAGAACATGCGATTAAATCCTCTTAAAACCCACACCCTGCATCTTTTTAAGAACAATGTCTGATGATCATCGAAATTGTAACAAATACACCATTAAAGTGCAAGGTGCTCATACAATTCATGCCATGTCTAGATTCCCAATAGTAATGGTAAAGGGTAGGAATGAACTTCCACTTAAATTGAGAAAAATCCCATTTACTTGTATACATAATAGATGTATTAAGACTTGTGTTCATTTTAAAAAAAAATGTTTTTATCATACTTTACATAGTTGATGACTTTTTGTATGTTTGTCTCTCTCTCTCTGAGACGTAAGATTCAATAAATAAAATAAATAAATAAAAATAATGACACCAAACCGGTCCTTGGAATATTTTTCGATTCTAATCTTAATTTTTCACATCACATCGAATACCTCATTAAACGATTGCATCGTAACATCTTTATTACAAAAAAATTGAAAAATATACTGACTTACAAGCAAAAAGTACAGTTCATCAAATCTAAGATTCAATCGTTCATTCTATATGGCATTCTTATATGGTCTAACACATCTCAGTACCGCATTAAGCGACTTACCGTAGCGTTCAACATACTAATCCGTATTCTTTTTGGTTTTAGTAACTATGTATCCATTACTAAGAAACTAAAAGGTTTAAAAATATTAACAATTAACAAAATGATAATGTTTAATCGTCTTCTTCACTTGCTACTGCTACTCCATGATAGTACTCATCCCCTTCATTCCTACAAAAAGTATTCTTGTGATGACAACAATCGACGTACTGTAAATTCATTCAAATTCTTTATCGATAACTCTATTAACGACAAACGTCGTATATCCTACCCTATTAACACTTTTAATATTTGGAATGCGCTCCCATTATATATCAGAAAATTTTCATCTGTTGAATCACTAGATAAAGCCACTGTCAAAAAATTTAGATGTTTACTGTTTAAACAATACTGTTTATTGATTGATTTTTTGTATCCTTTTATATTGTTATCTTTGTTTGTGTTATATGCCTCGATCCACTAGGATTGTTTTTAGTAAAAATAGAAAATAAATAAAATATCTAAAACTCAGAATTTTCATAATATTAGCTTTTCGCGTATAAAATTGTTAAGCGTTGGCTGGGACACTCCGTTTATAAAATATTATATTTTTTGGCCTTGATAATTTATATAATAGTCTTAGCTTCTTTTTACATAAAAAAACAGAACAGACCCTGAACGGCGACGTGTCAATAATGACAGCATCTTAAGAGCACTACTCATGTTAGTTATGCCTTATGTGCAAGTGGTGAGCAGACTTTATTCGTGTAAAAAATTGCACATGTGTGAGTGAAATGGCCAATTTATTTATCAACCATTACACAAATATATAAACCTTGCGTGTACAGTGAAAAGTAAACTTAATAACGGCACCATCCAACACTTCTTCGTGTCGAGCTAAAATATCAACATGAACTTGTTAATAATCCGTCTGTTATTCCTGCTTCCAACAGTTTTGGCCGAGCTTCCAATGAATTTGAAAACTGGTAAAAAATATTTTATTTTTATTTTCACGACCCAGTTGGATTAGAACACTCAAAATAGATATACAAAAAATTGAAAATTGAGAATTTGTAACAAAAAATGCAAATATAACAAACAAAACAATAATAAATAGTACTACTAATCAGTGTTGATGAGATGATCTGCTTTATATTATACCGTATAACATTTTTATTTAGGAAAATATTCTGCCACTCATGTCCAAGAAATAACGCATAATGTTAATTTATTGCATAGTAAACTACATTTACAATATAGAATTAGAGCTTGTATCGTGAAGTGGGAAGGTCAAGCCATTTGTTTATTAATTTGGACAAAAAAGATCAAATTTGTATAAACTGCATAACGGTATCTCTGCATCACGGTGAACAGCTATTTGATAGCGTCCAGATATTTTAAAGTTAGCAAAGTTATGGTTCTCTTCTTTAAAAATTACCAAAATTATTTGACAAACAAATTACCTATAATAGTTGTCTAGATCTGTCATAGACGGAAATGAAGCTCACTAACGCTACCTCTTGCAGCAACAATGGCGTTAGTGAGCACGCGAGTTTAATTTTATTCTCTGAAAATAATTTAATTTTACTCTCTCAAAATAATTTAAATTACAACAATCAAATTTTACTCTAGACACCCCGTGGTTACCATACCAACCACGGAGGCTATCTATCTAGTTTAATATAATAATCTAATATCTCAGAAATGTACACGGTTATTAGTCATTAATATCATACTTGGAGATTAAAAAATGTTAACACTCACATTGTCGGTATATGGCATACACAGTAGTACTTGGTATAAGTGTTAACATAATTTAATCACCAGGTATAATACCAATGACTGATAACCGTGTACAATTTTTTAGATATTAAATTATAATATTGAAGACTAGTTAC
The DNA here is from genome assembly GCA_034695005.1 of Cryptops parisi. Taxonomy (NCBI): domain Eukaryota; kingdom Metazoa; phylum Arthropoda; class Chilopoda; order Scolopendromorpha; family Cryptopidae; genus Cryptops; species Cryptops parisi. The sequence continues at coordinate 8,749 of JAQIWH010001782.1, forward strand.
TACGCGATTCATTGAACATATTAGACTTTAGTGAAACATTTTTCTATAACTGAGAAATATATGAAAAGAGAAAGAAATATATTTTTCATTTCGCAAATCTTCCTTTGGGGGGCGACGACGTTAATCGAAATTTCGCCAATTCAATTCCTGGGAACGTAGGAACAAATGTAATAATACAAAAAAAAAATCGACGACAAAAAAGAACAGTTGGGGGACTTATATTAAAGTCGTAACTTACAAAAAAAAAACTGACATCTATTTTTTTTTAAATAAATTTTTTTTGTAAATTATTTTTTTTAAAAAAAAACCAAACCTACTTATCATATAAAAACTTGAAACATACACTGAAAATATAAAACACCTCTAATACTACAAGCAGTCTTCGATTTATGCGATTTCGCAGGATTTAAGTTAAGTCATTCAACTGTATTTGAGTGTACAGGTTTGTGCACAATACGTTTCTGTGAGAAAGTTAAACTTCTTTTTTTTTATCGATTTATTTAAGCAAACTGCGTTTTAAGTGTTTGAATAATAAACCAAAATCATAAACTAACCAACTTACGGGCGAGGCAAAGATGATCACTGTAAGTTATTGGGTGTTGCCGGTCACATTCGCACTTCTGAGTTGTCTTGTTACAGAAGGTGTTTTTTAAATGTTCACTGCATTTATCCACACAGTCGCCTCCGATTGTTGTTCCGACAGCCGTATCGATAGCTATAATATGAGATAAAAAAAACCAAACAAACATTAAATGAGATGCACTGCAAAAAAAGAGGATACACGTAGACTCCGATATACCGTATTTTCGCGAAATGTAAAGACTCGTCTTATACAAGATTTTACACAATGCGCTCCCTAGCTGCGTCTTATACTCGTGGGCGTCTTATTATAAATTATAATAAACAACTAGACACAATCAATATTATTATTTTATTATATTACCGGTAAAATATAACAAAAATATATGAATGAGTGTGTTATTTAGGATCTTCAGTATCCTCCAGTGTCTTTATTACAAAACACATTACATCAGAGGCAATCACAGCTTAAGCTTCATTGTTCAATAAGCTGTTTCTTAGGTGTATCTCACGCGTGCGTGTTATAATCGAGTACGTCCTATATAATTCATTTTTTCACTCAAACCCCTAAAAATCACGTCTTATATTTGCGAAAATAGGTAGTTAATTCACATTCGTTCGTTTAACGTGATTTACATAATGTTCAACGAGGCCAACTGACACGATCGACTTTTAGTGCGATTTTATTACGATTTTGATCTACCAATAACGTGGGGTTTATCGTAGTTTCAGCTGAGACAAACGTCACCATTGGTGGGTTACAGACGATAATCGCAGCAAAATCGTAACAAAGTCGATCGTGTCATTCTACCCTAAATTAATCGCATGATCCGTCACCTCGACTATTCGAAGAAAGCAACACAGATATTCCATGTCATTTTATAACCAATGAACAACTATGGATATTAGAATTGTCAAAGTAAAATAATGGGTTATTTATTTATTTATTATTGAACACTCAAATGAGCAAAATCGTTAACAGACTCTTGGATCACTCATCATACAAAATATGAGTTACGTAATGTTCGCTTCAAATAATGGTTGCATATGAGCTTGTGACACGCGGTTGAAACACACGTCTAAGAGCTCGTTACCAGTGGCATCACTAGAGGGTGCAAACCACACTGGGTGACACCATCAGAGAAAATACCAAAATAACTGTCTATAATCCTTGTCTATATAATGACTATAAATGTTTGAGCAGTGTTTCATCAGAAACTTATTATTTTTCATACAAATATCCCTGTAATTAATTATAACCACAAGGACATTTTTCGTAAACCTAGCTTAAATGTACTGTATCAATAGACAAGATTAAAATTCTATGCTGTAAAAAATTTATTTACTTTACATCCGTATTGGCATTCGCCAGTTGTAGTCATGTACAGCGTTATTATGCTGAAAAGCCTTCAAAAGCTGTAGCAATGCGCTGTGCTCGGCAGGAAAGATAAAGTGTTTACTGTACTTTAAAAACTAAATTAACTTCATGGTAACTCGGTGATTAAATCACGTGATACAATTAAGTGAACTCTATATTAATAACATTCCAACAGAAATATATCTGGTATCATCAAAGAGATGTTACACTGTTGAACCTTTTAATGCGCATGCACATTAGCACACATTAGATTTTTAGAATAACGCTTGTATAACTACTGATCAAGGGTTGACACCATGAGTTAGCACTGGGTGACAGCAACCCTAGGATGCCATTGCTCCTAACTCGTACCTTCGAAAATATGAGGTGAGAATAACTTGATGATTAATCGATCAATTTCATTTTAGCTATAGTGATGCCAATTTTCAGTGATGGCATTGAACTGAAAACTATGTACTATTGACGTCTCTCACTAGCCCTCAACTTCGAAGAAACGAGTTACGGGCCACGAAAAACTGTCACAGAGAACAACTCTCTGGATAGAGCAACACTGTCGAATGAAGGGTTAACTTGAAATAAAAAATTAAAATAAAAACAAACAATTTAAAACACTTGAAAATTGAATACTTTTCCGTTTGCCGAGAGACAAAACGCGTGGTGCTAATGGTTAAGATTGAGATTCCAGTTTAGGTTAAATAAAACAAACAAAAGCGTATGATTAATAATAAATTATTGCATTTAAAGTGTTACATTTTTTACTAACCTAAACTGGTATCTATAAGCATAGTCACTAGTTTGAGTTATAAACAACAACAATCAATACGCAGTGTCTCTCAACAAACTACCGAAAAAATGAAAATGTTTTACGTTATAATTTCTCACAATCGTGTACACAATCAACGAAGATGTGATAATCGCTTGAAATTAAATGTACAAAATTTCATCAAATTTTCAACTTTTACACCAACTGTTCGAATTCATTTGTATTTTCTGCCTGCTATTGTGTGTTGTGTGTATCGAGGTTAAAAAAAAATTCACTAAATCTCCTAGCAACGTCCGAAATATGTCGTAAATCTAATGCAAATTTTTATTTGGTGCCTTTTCATGCGTACATAATAAATAACTAGACCAGAAAAATAAGCGTAACACGAAAAAACACACACACAAAAACAGACAGAAGAACACAAAAGTTGAATTATTTTTTTTTCCACCATCGAAATCCCTAACGATTTCCATTTATCTTTGGCCCTTGATCTTGCAGTTGGGGTTCGTTTCCAATTGGATATTCTTTTTCCCTTTTGATTCCCATCCTTTCTAAAATTAGCATCGATTCATCTTTTCTGGGCGGAAATATTCTAATAGATCTCTCCACTTCAGTGATTTATGATAATGCTTTTGGATGGTTTGGTTATTTTTATTTTCGTTGCATAAATGACGTCATATTAAGTCAATACGGACCTATATCATACGGCAAAAACCTCTTAAGAGTTTTTCGCTAAATTGTTCGGTTCTAATGGTCAAATCCATTACAGGGTGACCGATAAAATAAGCGCCGCTTTGAATAACAGAAAATTGAATTTGTTCTTAAAGTGGGTAAAAGAAGTCCTCAATTTATGCTAGTTATGCGATCTTAAGAGTAATGGAAAAAAATTTTTTAGTGTAATTCGGATAAAATGATAAAATTTAATGAAGTTACGTTTATGGACTATCAATCTTTTCTAAGCTTCTGGAAGTGTTTCCTGATTAAATTTTTGTCACAAAATTCGTTAATATTTTGCACAACATAATTGTACATCTTCAACTTTTTTAGTTAGTAAACATAAATGCTTTTCAAAGTCTGTGAGAAAGTCTCTCTCAACAGCTGAGTCGATGTTCGTGCTGCGGCGGAGGATCGGACGAGATGGCGGTCCGTGCTGCGTAGGGTTGCCCACCGCGACCCAGGCGGCCCGCCGGGATAAGCAAGCCAAAAAATGATGATTCAAAATAAATGCTCTTAACGAGTCAAAACTTTTTCATAATTTAACAACAAAGAACCTTTAAATTAAAGCATAACAGTTTAGGTGAGGATTTCGTGAAACCCCGTTTGGGAAACACTGGTATATACTCGTGTAATATTCGATATCATGTACAATTTGATCCACGATTTTTTGGCCTAAATAAATCAGTACTTTCTCATATATCGCATGTAAAAGTCGACCGATATGTTCTTGCAGCCTTCAGGTACAGTATTGTATTTCGTACACGTGGAATTCATCTAGCTAGTGATATAAAATATCGCACAAGTACGGTTCTACGGTTGAGGTTTTGAACTTTCTCCAACATCTTGCGTGAACGACACTTTCTTTATGATGTTTTGACTTATACATCTTCTTTATTGTACGCCAATCGGGCTTCTGCTGATTAAATTTTAAACTAAAATTAAAGCACGAATTTCACTTTATCGAAAGCAGTATCAGTGTAATAATCGATCCTATAAATTGAACCTTAAAATTGATCGAAGAAATTTGTCTTTTACACGAGTATTACAGTACATCTTACTCAAGGTCTTCTTGAAACGTCTCGAAAAAAACAAACATTTCGTTGCCAATGAATAAAGCAGCACCATGCTGTTGGTTGTTGAACAGATCCATTAAATTTACTGTAAGTTGAAGATTATCAAAAATAGTACCGGTATATGTAAATACTCTTGTTTGGTGTATAACCGTAGAATAACGTTTGAAACCTACGGGGGTGGAGCTTCAAACTCTCGCTGCACTTGATATTGTTTAGTGAGAGAGAAAGTTCGCAGGAAATTGACTTCCCTCGATCAGAGGTTATAATCAATCTTCAAAGACACGTTTGGGTACTAGCAAGTTGCTAGCTGTATCAATCTCTCAACCCGCAGAATGCGACTGACATTATTGATCACTTTACTTTCACCCCATTACAAAGATAAATAACCATGACTATGGATAGTTCGTGCATTTTATGAGTGCAGAAATAAAAATGGATAAAAAACAGAATAAAAATGAATGAAAACCCACACAAAAAATGCCATCTATATTTCGGCTTTTTTTTTCAATAAATCTATTCATTTTTCATAAGTTATTCAATATTCCCCTGGTCCCAAAATTATGGTTCTGTATACATATACATTTGGTGGGTTTTTGATGTCCCAAAATTAGCTAACAGGCTTTTAATTAACAACAGGCTAATTAGCTAATTGGAGTTAAGAAGTATCTCGTGTTGTTTCACAACATTCGTTACAGGTATTTCTTTAACTCATGTTGCTTCGCAACATTTGTACAGATTTTTAATTGATTATTTTTTAAAAATTTTATTTATTTAATTTTAGTTTCTAAAACAGGCTGCTTCTTTAAACTTTTTAGCTTCCAGCTTTGTTTTCACACTGCCCCAAGGGCAATGTAATTGAACCTATTCCACAATACGCACACGCAACCTTGAACTGCACAAACTAAACAGATTATCCTGCTTTCTTCCACACTGCCCCAGCTTTCTTTTCACACTGCTCCGAGGGCAGTGTTGTTGAACCTAAGCACCACATGTGACAAAGGTCGACCACATTCCACAATGTGCACTATCAACCTTCAACTGCACAAACTAAACGAATTATCATAGAAGATTTCGCTTTTATACGAGTTTGGTTAAGTTTTTCCACTTAAGTGAATTATACAAATGTATTTAGATGTTTATTGATGTGAACTATATTGTCGTGCTGTAGCACGTGCGTCTTGGTTACACATAATGGATACAGGTGAGCGCCTAGCATGGCGAATGCTGCCGCTATTTGCAGCTCGAGTAGTTGTCGGTCGACCTTTCGTCGTAGCAATAGCTGCCATGTTTCATTTTGCTGATCAGCCATCAAATGTTTTGATTTATTTTGTCTCTACTCTGTAAAGCACAATTTTCTGAACTCATATGTTCATTATTGCAGTCACAACGAGTGTCATTTTAAATTGCATGCATTTTGACATGACATGGCACTATATCAAACAGCAAAACAATTGCAAGTTGCACCAACTAACTTTACATATTAGAAAACGCACTACATTTAGATTATTATAAGCCAATGAAAACTTACTATTTCTTACAACCATCCTTTTCAAAAATGAAATGTATACCATAATTTGAGACAGAGTAGTATTTAACATCGCACAAGCAACTTTTGCAGTACCGGTTAAAAAATGTTCAAATTTGAACCGGATTTTTGTTGGACGCAACACAACAATCACTAGCTTACTTGCAACAAACAAATGAAGTTCAAGTTTGAACACCTTTCTTTGTAAGTTTTTTTTTTGTACAAGATGTTCCCAGTCTTCATAGATACAGTATGTACTGGGGTGAGTTCTCTAGATGTAACGTTTATGGGTAACTTATAAGGTACATGTTTTTTTTCCAAAAAAGTGCTAATTAATTTTTAATTCAATTTAAAGAAAATCAAGAAACTGCACATGCACATTAAACTAAGTTTAAAAAGTTTACTTTAAAATGAAAAGAATTCATAGTCGAATAGAAATTTATTTGGTAGAAGTCATTTCACCATATAATACGAAATATCGTTCAAATTTGATACATTAGTGTCCCAATGTATGAAAACAAATTTTAGACACCCTATTTTTTTTTTTGTTTTTTTTGGTCAAAATCATTTTTAAATGATTTCTAATGAAACGTACATTGCCTACGTATGGAAAATTTCGGGACACCCGTATGTCGTTATTTTAAAACGACATACGGATTAAAAGTAGATGTTACTTTTTTATGGAAACGAATGAATTTCCACCAACCACCAGAGAAACTGCGACCACCGACACCTACTGTAGCTACTGTAATAATAATATCAACAACAACGACATCATTTTGATCGATCGATAGACAAACAACAAATAAAACTGCTGCAACTCCATCTCGTTACTCATCATCGCTTTCCACCAAGTCGTTTAAAACTGACAACGCCCGACGATTATCTTAAAGGGGGTTATTATTAATAATGACAATAATACCTAAATGATGGATAGTTCGTGTCTATTCATGGTGACAACACAACCAAACCAATTGGGTATTACCAACACACGTTAATTAAAGGGTGCCAAAGTTCAGATCTCGTAACATTTAAGTGACCAGTGCAATTATTGTTTTTACGAGTAAAAACAAATAACATCTAACGTTTGTTTTTTTTATCATAATTAAGGGTTTCTGCAGAAAAACAAAATAAACAGTTTATATTTCAAAATAAAACTGAATATTTCCGGATTGTATACATTGCCTATTTTTCCGGAATATTTCCGGATTGAATATTTCATATCAATTAGAAAATGTTACCGGCAATTTATAGAATCCGCACACACAATCCAGGCTATGCAATGCCTATCCTCTTTTGGCGAAGTATAAAATAACATCTTCTATACAACTGTATATGTTAGTAAAGTTAGTTCAGCGTAGTTAACTATATTTACTTTAAATGAAACAAAACAAGTTTAGCCTAAATTTAGGCGCTTAAACTTGAACCTTGCTTAAATTTAACTATAACAATGCTATTTTATTCATTGCTTAAACTTTGATTTGGCATTCTATAGAATGCCAGGATTGTATACATTGCCTAAACATACAGTATTTATAATCCTAATAATAAAAGAGCACGACCTTCCTTCTCTTACTATACTACTCCTCACCAGTTATAGCCATTGAACAAGAAACATCACGTGTTCTTTCTTTTGCACCTAAACATAAAAAAAAGAATTCTAGAACCTTCCAGAACTTTCAAGAATTTTCTTGAAACTTTCACTGTGTGGCAGTTTTTACTAGCACCACCTCACCATGTGTAAAAATGCCAAAACTCATACTTAAATCGATACTCTAACTGTAACAAATATTGCGAATAATTAATAACTTTCCCGTCATTTTTGACGGGCTATTTAGTTGTATATAATAATACTATAATACATACTACTATAAATAATGACATAATAATAATAATAATAATACTCTATAGTACACATTATAGTATTGTATCTATGTACAGTACCGTATTAAACAATATAAAAATCCAAGTCTCTCTCTCTGTGTCTCTTTCCTTGCCAGAATGTTTCCATGACAACCATTAAAAACAAAACTAATGTAACCATAACATAACAGTTACCATACCAACATAAACAGTAACTAATGAAATGAAATAAACATAAAACACTAATTCTAACAAATGTCGCGATGCAATATGAGTTAAATCAATGTCTATGTCTATGTGGGTCAATCGTCTCCCGTCATTTTAAAGGGCAGCTAATACTGTTATAAAATATTAACGTTACATTATAAAGCTTTTGAGTTTTCATTATCTTAGAATTTTCAAAAAAATTTATTTGAAATGAAATTAATTTTTAATATTTTCTTCTTTTTTCTTTTATAAATGCATTTTAAAATTCATATATTTTTTTCAACATGTTTCTTAGGTTTTTTCATAAAATTTAATCAATTTGTCTAACATTTTATTTTTTTTAGAATTTGTAACTTTTTAAAGATTTTTCATAATTTCATTTACAAACAAAGTTTTTGGAATTTTTTTTCAAATTTCTTACACTTTATTTCATTAACCGAAAAAAAACAAACAAACTTGCTAATTGGATATACAATATTTATCTTCGGGAAGAAACAATAATTAAATTAAACCAATGATCCTAAACTCATTAACGTTCTTTACACCTAATTACATGCATTTTTAAACACGTACGGTGAGAAATTGGCTCCACAAATAAATTATTCACAATAAACAGAAAAACCAATAAAATTGATGACAAATCCAATTTTTTCAACAAACCAATAGATGGTTTATTTATCCAATGCTATCTTTACATATACTTTGTAACTAAAGCCTCATGACATACACAATTTTGGTGTGACAAGTGGAACAATTTGTGAACTACTGTGACGTCAGCGTTCTGTTCAACCGTCCTCACAATTGTCCACAAATAGCTCTACTTGCCACAATAAAAATTGCGTGTGTCGGTAGGGCTTTACAGTGAAATAACCGCCACCTTATTAAAGTAATAAATTTGCAAACTGACAATTAACCACGTATACATAATTTACCAACACCGTATCACTATTCATTAGGTTGTTGACCGTTTCCTAATCTCCAAAAAAACAATGGCTGTTACGAAAACAACAACGAGTAACGCAGTGTAGTAGTAGTAGTAAATTTCCACATCTTTTTTTTCGGTCTCTTCGTGGTGTTTTGAATAGAAAACAAGTACGTTAAAAAATGCTTTTTAAGCGTATTCTTTATATAACGTCATATACAAATATACAGTATGTACATACATACTGCAAAAAAAAAATATCCACTTTTGATTTCTGCATGTTTCGATTTATGCGAATTAAAATTTATGCAATCTTTGAGTAATTTCGATATTCAGTTTACGCGTGTTTTGAGCAACTCCATTTTTGACCTCAGCACGTTTCGATTTATGCAAATTTTGACGAATGCGGATTTCGACCATGTTTACTAGTACGGTATATTCTCATAAACGACTGCGTACGTTCTGTTTCCAGCTCACTCACAAGTGAAGCTAATATATAAATTATAAAAAATGATGAGCACTTTCAGCACAACACACACTTGAGGATTTTGCTAGTAGTCATTCATGCTAACGACACTCACCAAAACCAACCCCTCGTTTTTCACATCCTTCCAGAGTATCTTAAAGGGGTTCTTTCCATAGACAATGTTGTTGATGTTGTTTTCTTCTCGGGTAACGACGGGGGAGGAAATTTCAATTTGCAGGTGACATTTCACCATCGTATATTATTATTACTCTGTGGTTTTTTTTGTGAGGTTTTTGGTTATTTATTTTGGATGTAGTATCTTTGTTGACATATAGGGAAAAGGACAAAAACAAAAAAAATTAAAGTGGACAACATTGTTGTTGTTTTTCACTTCAAACCAAGAAAGGTCAGAGGTGAAAGAATTGACGTTCCTTTTTTGTCTACTACCTTCATCTTTGCAGCTAATCAATTTTTTAAAGGTTGGTTAGTGTGTGTGTGTTTGTGTTTTTTTGGGGAAAGATCTTTAGGTGGGTTAGTGTCTTGTTGATGAAGCAGGTTTATTTTTTTCGTCAATGGATAATTATCTTTCGAAAGAGTAAGTGCTCGCTTCAACCATATGGTACTTGTCAGAATGTCTGCTCTTTAACAGAATCTCGTATCACCCAAAGCGAGCATCTTCTATTAATATAAATACGAGTCCAATCTTATCTGTGAGTGTATTACGCTTGAAATTTACCGAGGGAATACCATGACAACATGGGTGTAAACGATAATACCCTTCATTATGTTACCATGGCAACACGAATTGTAAACAGCAATAAATTAAGTAAAATTATAGCAATGAACATCCCCTGATACAGCACGGATTTCCTACCAGTATATATATCTAGAATTTTGATGCATCACAAATTCATAGATAGGCATCAAAATACGTACGTCGGAATATTCGTATTATTATAATGTTAATTGTGGTTGTTTTTTTATGTGTACTTTGTAGTCTATACATAGACTGCAGTGAAAGATCCAATCTGTTTGACAAATTGTAAAAACTTTTCAATTTCGACTTCATAGCTGAACAAATCCCTAAAATACAGCAGATCCTCGATTTATGCGAGGGTTACGCTGGGTGTCAACCTCACATCATGACAACACTGTATAGTGGTAATTATCATGCTCGCATGAATCGACAATCGCATTATTGTGAGTTTTTTCATTGTACAGCGTTTAGTCATGTGTGCAACGCCGAACAAAACAGTATACTAGCGAACTTTTCTTGCCTATTAAAAGCACACGGGCAATCTCTCTTAAACAACCTCAATCTCTCCTTCATTAACAACTCGCATAAATTGAAAACCGAATATAAAATATGTAAAATTCTCCAATTATGACGAAAATTTAGCATTCAAATACTTCTGCTGTATTGTCACCCAAAGCAGCATAATAGCAAATTCTTCTTGCCTATAACGCACATCTAGAAGATTTCCTCTCGTCGCATAGTAGCCAAATAAATATATAAAACTTGTATAAATCAAAAATAAAATCTGTCGAAATTCTCATGAAGTGGTAAAATTTCAGCGTTCAGTCACTTTTGCACCACTGCACAAAATCGCATAATAACGAATTTTTCATGCCCATAACGAGCATATGGAAAGTTCAACCCGACACTGTGGGACCCACTGTAGAAACTCACATAAATCGAAAACTTTCTATACTATATAATTAATTAATTGATTAGCTACCATACCATTAACTCACAATACAATTTTCCTTGGACTGTTCAAAGTGATAGTTAATCGAATCTTTACATCTCGTATTTACATTATGTTGACATATTGCATTATGTTTCGCCTAATGCAAAATTGTATTACTATAACGAATATATGCATAACACGGTTGATGCGATTATATTACATTTTAAAAATGTTTGAATAATAATTGTACAGAGTGAGCTAAAATAGGTATACATACAGTGAATATACATGAATACGTGTAATGAATATGCAGCCAAACGATTGCGATTAAAACACCATACACCTAACTTCAAAATGCACACTCACTGTACGAATACGTATTTTGGCACACTCTGTAGCCTACAATTATTCAAACATTTTAAAACTTTGCAAATTACATCAACGGTGTTGTTCGTTAACAGTAATACAATTTTACATTAGGCGAAACATAATAATGCAAGATGTCAACATAATGTAAAAGGTGTATAGTGTTTCAATCGCGTTCATTTGGCACAATATTTTGATCGCAAATATTTCAATCGCAAATTGGATGTACGAGTACAAAAATAGTTAGATTTGGTTATGATAGGTAATGTTAGTCAGATTGTAGTTTAGGTTGAAAAAAATGGCGATTAAAAGATTGTGGCCTAATTGATGCGGCCAAATGATTGCGAGTGAAAGTAAATAAATCATAGGAATTAATGATTTTGGCCCACCTTATTATGTTGTTGTAAAAGAGTTATTTCTTTTCCTCGAATAGGGTTGCAGAAATCGAATTAGGTTTTAAATTAAGTATACTGGAAGGTTATGATATTTGTGATGAAATTTTGCCCCGTGTCTTATACTATTGTATTTGGTCTTTGAGGGACTGCGGCAAATAAAATAACAAATAAATTATTTATCGATAATTTATAAAGCCCTAGTACCTTGAGACTTTCCAACAAAATCAAATTTGTTGGATTCATCCAACTTCAATTCAAAACAAACAAACACATACACACAATATGATTAAATTGTGAAAAGATGCGAGTTAGCTATGAAATTATTGATGTGCATGTTTTTCATAGCGAAAAACACTTTCGCACACAACACAAAGAGATGAAAAACAAACCAACGAAAGGGACTAGAATAATAAAATGTAAACAAAAGCATTACTCGACAGTACCATTATCTCAACAGCAAAACGATGGTCTGTCAAAGCTTAAAATAACAATGACAACAGAAGCACACTAAGCTATACATATACTGTATACAAGTATATATATGTAACTTATACTAATATATACCAAACGTTTTTCTTAACGAAAACATTTGCATTCGTACAGTACACAACTGCGCATTTTGCAGCAATATGTTTTTTGGATAACACGATGTCACCAAACTTCTGTTCAAATTTTAAAAAGAGAAAAACACAAAACAAATCAAAGCAAGATGTACTCTCTGGGTGTTTCTTTGCCATCATTAAGAGCATCGTTCCAAATGTGGATGTCTGGAAAATAAAAGGCAGCGGCACACCAAATAGGAGGTCTTTTATTGCTTTGTTTTGTTTTGTTTTTTTCTTGGTAGGTTTTTTTTTACGAGTTGTCGATGTTTCGTAAACCAAGTTCAGCTCGAACAAGCTAATAAACCAAAAAGAAGAAAAAGACACGAAACAAAGTAAAGCCACGTTACCATTATGTTGGTGAGTTGTACTAGTGGTGTTTTGTCAATAACAAAAGTCTGTACCAAATAATATAAAGCTTTCAAACTATAGGACGTTACCCTTGCTTCAGCATGGGAAGAAGTAAGTTGTTTCAAATTTCCTCCATCTTACTCAAATTTTCTACCTAACAACGCCGGTGTGAACATAAACAAAAATAAAATTACGAATTTTTTATCATTTACGTTACTTTTGAACAATACTGTAGAAAGTTTCCACGTGTTTATTTTTGTAAATTACATTTTCGCTGTGCCAGCGAAATCATCCTTGGAAGCGTATATACTGCTTAAAATAAGTTATAAATATACTAAGCTTAAAATACAGGGTGTTCCGAAAGTAAAGATGGAGCACTTGCACCACCTTAAGTCTTGAGGTGTTTAAGTAAAATTGGATAAAATATCTAAAAAAAAAAAATATTTTTGAAAAATTATTTTCAATGAAAGAAAAATCTCAACTTTGAAAACAAATGAGGGTGAACTTGAATTAAAAACAAACAAACAAACAAACTGGGATAATTAATGACAAAGTAGGTAAAACAAAAGATTGCAGTTTGTAGTATTTGTAATATACAGTACAGAGTGGTCCAAAAAAACGTTACAACTTTTTTAAAGAGCGATTTATCGTAAACTAGAAGATAAATACAATTACAGTAAAATCTCTCTAGTCCGACACGTCCAGTAATCCGACACTCGACAGGTAGCAGATCGGTACACGTCTTTTAACGTAACTGTAACGTAACTGTAACCGTAACTGTAACGTAACGGTAACTGTAACTGTAACTGTGTAACCGTAACTGTCTTTTAACGTAAAAAGAACAAAAAGTAATTAACGAATTTCGTGTTTAATGCAATGATATTGATGATGATTCAATAACCAATTGCTATACATAGGTTTAATTCTTGTTTTGGTACAGTACCCTGTATTGTGTGGTTAGTTTGTCTAAGTTGGTGTATTAAAAAACGAAGTGATTCGTTCCCAAAATCCAGTAATCCAAGATTTTGCAGTGATCCGACACCCGCTTGTCCGATACACGTCGGATTAGAGAGACTACTGTACTGTATGAAAGCTCTTCACAATGATATGCGTGTATGCAATGACTCCCATAGTTTAATCGTGAAAAAACGTGATTTAACAATTATAAGGGGAGTGCACAGAAAGTAAAGTTCTCTTTTTACACGAAGATCCTCAAAAACCTTGATGGCTAGGTGGATACACTAAAATGAACCCACGTCATTGAACGTCATTTTTCTGAATCGGGCAGTTCAACAATGGCTAATTCACATTATGATTAGACCAAAGAAAAAGTATGATTAGTTATTTTGGTTTTCATGAGCATGACAATAAAGGACAAATGACACGATCAGTCATATTTCTCCGACATCGTCCGAACAGTCATTCTTCTTGACGTCAGAAACTAAGCAACTTCGTGATTGGTTGGATGATCTTAAGCTTTAACCAACCACGAAGTAGCTTGGCTTCGTAGCATAGAAATACTGACGTCAAAAAATGATCGAGTGATTTCGGCGGAGAGACATGACATTTGGCTTTTGATGTCATTTTTTTTAGGGTCATCCCTTTTATCCACAAAACTGATTACCTCTGGGTCCAATCCACAGTGCAGTGGCCATTGTTGAACTGACTAGTTCAGAAAAATGGTGAAAATAAGGCTCCATTTTAGTGGGTCCAGCTAGCCATCAGACTAGGTCTGAACTTCGTCCCCATAAAGTTATCTCATCTTACTGCATGCAATACATCGATGATAATTAAATACGAAATCTATCTTTCTGAACTCCTATTGTACTTACGAATTCAATTTTACAACTTTTTTTGAGGGTATTATCATGCGCAGCCATTGTGACCAAACGTTAGAAGCCATAGCATAGAATTATATATCATCCAACCCATAGCTCTAATTGAATGTTACTGCTAGCATCAGCGGTTCACGAGAAATCGCTGTTTAAAAATAGCTATATTTCTTTAACCACCCTGTACACTATTTATACAACATATGTAGTATGCACCACTTTTGTATAGAATTTAGGTAGAGTAGAGATAGACTGTCAAAGTATGAAAATCTGGTTATTTCGTGAAATGCCTAGTTAAAGTGTGTGAATTCCGTTATTTTTCATGAAGTACTAGGTTTCAGTGTGACATTCGATTGACTTTGCCAAATTTCCTGCCAGCACCCCTGTCAAATATACGTAACAAGTGTTTTTAGGTATTTCCTTGCGCTTTTATAGGTGATAAGTATAATATTTTCCGAAAAAAGTGTTATCTCTTCTTATGCATTGAGATTTTTTGGACACCCTGCATACTTTCTTGTTTGATCAAAATCATTCAATGATTTCTGATGAAAAGCACGTTATGGAGAATTCCGAGACACCTTGTATATTGATTTACTATAATAATTTCATTTTAATACTATTGAACGCTTGATGATTGTTGATTATTTTATGTATTCGAATTGCTCTCAGCTGTAGTGAAAATAATTCATCCTGTATATAGGGTGAATCAAAAGTACGGTTCAATGAAAATATTACAAAGACTATTACAATGACAATTTTGAGTTTTGGATAGCACCTTCATAAGGTCTTTAGAATGGTGGTATTTGCATTGACCTCGAATTGTTACAAACCGGAAATTGCATTGTTACATTGAAAACTATGAGTCGTAGCTACCAAGTCATATTTAGAAAGTTGCAGCCACCGCAGCGTTTATATTTATTTATTTATTTATTTATTTATCATTTTTTTATCCACTTTTGTTTTATTTATTTACAACAATGCAACCGGAATAAAAATTGGTACAACAATAGAGAATAGAAGGCATGCTGCCCCTACAACAGCTTTGCTGCAAGTCACTCATATGATGCAGTGGAGTTAGTTTAGTTGCTGCATGGTTAATTTAAATACGAATTTAAAGATGCATAACAACTACGAACTAAAATAACTCCACTGAATAGCATGGATGACTTGCAGAGAAGCTGTTGTATGTTCGTGTTAGACACAGAAAGCATAGACAGACACACCTAGGATTTTATCTGGTATAATGATATACAAAGTTATTTACACTCAAGTTTAATAATTTTAAATAAAATAAATCTACACGTGCAAAGTGCGGGCAAACAGCTTCTGGGAACAAAAGACATAGAATGTGAAAAAAAACATATATATATATATAAAAAAAACGAGTGAAAATCAACGAAAACGACCGAATTTCGTGCGTCACTGAATCCCATCTCTACGCCCCCGCAGTGCTCCACACGAGGTGGTTATTCAATTTCCTTAATTATACGAGGTTTGAAAAATTCATCTTTTTCGTACTACTACCATCTCACCAGCGATGTCATCACCATCCATCCCATATTTACTCTTTACCGAGAAGATTTTCGCTGCTCTAAGGATGATTTCGATTTTATTTTCCCTACAGCTTCCAGCAGCAGGAAGAGGAGGCAAAAAAATAAAACATGGGGAAAAGGGTAAAGGCTACTTTATCGATGAAATCAACCGCAGGTGTAAAACTAGAGCACATGGCGTTATTAAAGATAATAACTCGGTATAGCGTGGAGGAGGAGTATTACTAACAAAATAAATAAATAAATAACATCACTGCATGAAAAAATAATAAAAATCTAACGTTGGTTTGGAAAACGTCGGAGCTATTAAAAAATAAGATAAGATAAAACTCGTTTGGTGAAAATTTCATAACCAATAAAATTACAGGGTCCAAAATACTAATATCGGTTTTTGAAATGGTAAATAAAAAATATAGATAAATAAAATTAAGTTATGAATAACAAAATCTTCGTTTGTCTAAAAATGCATTTCTCAAACTCATTCTTTGTATTCAGTTACTACGGGATTTGATTCGCAATAACATCCTTTAGCTGGTGACTAAATTATTTCCGACGCAGGACACGAGTGACAACGAATGTTTGGTTCCGCTAATTAAATTATCTATTGTTCTTCATTAAATAGAGTATAATAATTGTACGACACTAAATGTAATATTGATTACGTTGGGTCACTAACACACAATCGTAATGCTCGTTATGAATGAACACGCATTCAGAATCATAAAACTTTAATACGTCATTTCACACTAAAAGTGCTCTGGTACAGTGTTAGTGCGTGCATGTACTGTACATACAGGGTGAGTGTCCAAATATTTATGAAAACAAAGCATGTGACAAACAGATGTATTGGACAGACATTGTTTGCATATGAGATGTAATCGGTGTAACAATAGGATTTTTTTGTGAAAATGAATTTCAAACGTCAATGAAAATAACACCATCGGAAAAACCCCTCATGTGCAAACAATGTTTGACTAACACATTTGTTTGTCACATGCTTTGTTTTCATAATATTTCAATGTGTCAACGTTAGCTGAATCACCCAGTATACTTCCACTATATGATTGAGTTAATCAAATTTTTATCTCAGTTATTCAGAATATTCGATTAACCGACACACCCAGGCCCGTGCAACAATAACGGTTTTTACTGTCTACTCGCTACCAGTCGTAAAACTTCAAAAAAATCGTTCATGGGAATAAATCTTATCAACGATAAATTAAAATTTTACTATTCTCATGCATCATTCACCACGAGAGTTTGATCATACATCATTACGACGACTTCTACGAGACCATAAAGAACCATAAAGTAAAATTGAACACACTCTACCATGAAAATATTTCAATATTCTCCTTCTTACCAAACATATTGACGACAACACGTGACATGACAATTTGGCATTACACACTTTAGTGCGAACGAACTTTGACCATTCACATTCCAAGTTTGTCATCGCTTCTCACTCAATCATAAATCATACAGAATTGTAAATATTGATTAGTCTGTAAATAATCGATACATGATTAAATGTACAGTATTTTGTGAAACCGTTGTTAACATCTGTGCGCTATTATTTATGAAGTAGCAACAATAAACAAAATTACATTTTGGACCGTCACATTAATGAAGCTTCACTTGTACCACTTCGTTAGTGGTTGCATTTGACGTTAATCTCAGCCTATTACATCATAAAAATGTGTGGAAATAAAATTTAGCTTAAATTAAATTCACACCAAAGAAAACGCATACTAGTTTTGTGTCCCAAAAGCACCCCCGTCGCGATAGCCACACTGCACGTCTCTCTATACCATCGTGCAATAACAAAACTTGACAGTTGAAACTGCAACACAAAAGCTCGTTTATGGATAGAAACAGCACGAGCTCTCTCACCTTCTGTCACATTTTCCGACCAGTCTTCTTCGAAACCTTCGTCCTCGCTGCTCGTGTGGAAGGTGAAGAACAACAAGCCGGAGATGAGCAGAACGTTTTCCTTTCGCATTCCTCTCTTTGTTTTTTTTCAGCCTTTCACAGCTTCGCGAATTGATAAGTTTTCGTCGTTGTTGTCCTGTTCCTCCCGAACACCATCTTCATCCCTGCTGCTGGTTTCATCTCTCACAGCAGCTTCTCGCTCATTCTGCTCTCAACACCAGACTGGCTGATGCTCCTTTAACTCAGCTATTGGCTCCAAGACCATCCTCCTCCGCTGTTCCGCCGCGGGTTAGAGAATTCAGCACTAGAGGGGTTGGAAAATAGAGTGACGTCAATAGACGTGAGAGATGACAATCGTCAAGGGTGTGCTCAACAAACTGTAAATCCTCCACTCCAATCGCCCGTCGGAAATGATTTTGGAGGTCTCAAGATATACCGTATTAACTATTGACCGCTACATCCAGACCCCGGATTAGGTGCAGCAACATGTAATGGCGAAAAAAAAAATTTTAAAATAAGTTACAATACATTTCTAAATATCTTGTAACTAGTAGGGCAGTGGTTATCAACCTTCTAAAATGTTGTACCACTTAACAAATTTTACAAATTTATGCACCATTAAAATTATTTAATTAGGCAAAATCAACATTATGATGCTAGTGTTCAAAGTTGGTTTGCTATGATCACTTTTTCCTGATTCGGTATCTGATACTTTTCAAAATAATTTTACAATAAAACATCAGTACGTACCTTTCAAAATTTACAAGTTTAATCCTACTACTAATCATATATGATTTTGGATATCAAATTAGCAAACAGAAGTTAAGACATTTACAAAGATTTTGGTCCAGCTACAGTGAAACTGCTTTGTCTGAAAGAGATTTTTTGGCCCATAGCTAATATCAGCAGGCCTATACTTCATTCTATTTAGAAATATATACAGTAGTTGTTTGGAGATCGTCGTTATTCTGGTGTAAAAATAAATTGATTTTCAATATATTGACTTTGTGTACCACTTGGAACAGCTTAATGTACCACGAGTTGAGAACCGCTGTTCTAGGGTGTTCATAAAATTTGCTTACAATGCTAAAAAGTGTATCATTAATGCAATTGAGCAGCTTGTTGCAACGCAAGTAACTTATATAAAGTAATTGAAGGCTTGCCCATAATAACGTTGCATGTAACAGTTCATAGTTTTGAGTAAATGGCAAAAGAATTATTCAGCAACACATTGATTGTCACCTATTAGGTGGTCAATTTCGAAGTGATAAATCTATTTTTTAAATAGGTATGAGTTTGTCTATTAGTGGCACTAACTAGGCACATATATGAGGCACGATTTTTCCATAATAATCAATATTGAATTTTTGTAACATGCAACGTTATTTTGAGCAAGCCTTAAATAATCAAAGATTTTAGTAATATTATAGTTGTCGTGCGAGAATGACTAGGAATCGAATACCGTCTTGATGTGTTTTGTGCAACAAATGTTTTTCAATTAAAACACTTTTACATATTTAAAATATTTGTGTGAGAAATTTAACATTTACAGTAAAACCTCTCTAAAGCGACCACCCATGATTCCATGAAAAAGTGGTCGCTTAATAGGGGAAACAGTTTAAAACAATAAATTTCAATAATGTACACATTACACAGTATTAGGCAAAAAAAAACAAGTATAATAAAAATGTTTAAGCAAATTATTTATAACTAGTGAACAACCCGTCAAAAATGACGGGAAAGTTTGTTTTTCTTTTCAAAAAACAAACTTCGAAAATGAAAATTTCAGTTAATTTCAGTAATTTTCTTTGAAAATGCCAGTTAAGCCTTTGTTTTACACTACGCTATG
>JAQIWH010001783.1:0-28804 GCA_034695005.1 Cryptops parisi
TTCATGTACAGTACATGTCATTAAATCACATATTTAGCATAGCACTGATTACAAATACTTAAATGAGCAGTTTGGAAGGGGGGCCTATATTTTCCATCTGGCATGGGCCTATTACCAGCTCTGCACGGCCCTGGTTATGTTATGATACAAATGTTAATGTATTCATTCATTTATTTATGCTTTGTTTAGCAGACCAAGGGTCTAATACATTACATACAGTAACAAATGAAGTAGACAATATAAAAATTCAGACTTTTCTACCCTAAAATACATTATAAAAAATTTCCAAAGTGGAACAAAAAAGAAAAAAACAGAAAACCTTGGACCAACTGACCGGGTCCGAGCTTAAAGATGAAGAAAAACCAACGTTTCGTTCTTCTTTTTTGTAAAATTATCAAAGGGCTTGTTCGCGGTAGATTAATTAGAAAAACAAAAGACAAACAGAAAGACACCAACAATGCAATCAGGCTGAGGTTGAATTCATTGTTGGTTTTCGTCTTTTTGTTTAGTCTTTTCTGATTGTGTCTCGTCTTGTTTTTTTTTTTATTTACCGTCAACAAGCCTTTGGTGATTTCACAAAAAAAGGGGGCGAAACGTTGCTTATTATTCTAAGGTAGGACACATTTTATCCGTTTATCTTTTTTTGTTCCACTTTGGAGGTTTTTTATTAGACAACATAAAGTTTCTCAAACTTTTATCTACTTTTCGATACCGGTAGTGACTTTTTTTTGAGGGTTTGAATTATTGCACTCAACCAATGTTTTGAGTCTAAACGGTAGACCATTCCATGACACCCTAAACAAGTAGCCTATGAGTTGAGTTCGATTTGTGAACAAGCTAATACTATTCCATTGGCTGACTTGTCCAAAATGTTATTAATTCATTTACTCACGTATTGTTTATTAAAATTATACATTCCGTTGGGATAAGTTTAAAACAAAAATCAGATAAGACAGACAACAGAGGACATGTTTATACGAGGCTTTTTAAAAATGTAAACAGATGTTAGTCAATTTCAAGTTAACGCATTGGAAGGGAATTTTCCGACTCTAAGTAGAGAGTTAGTTCTAATTAATTTGAAAATGCTATCATATCCTATGGAAATCCAAGATAAGGTAAAGGTACGGTACTCGGAGTACTATACTAAGAGTGTATCGATTGTTTTCACGGGTGTTGATAGGGTTGACGATAAAATTTACTGAGATATCATCATTATTGAATCCAAATCTTATTCGGAAATGCTAAATAAGATTTTTAAACATTCATTTGTAACCAATTATCTGG
Source organism: Cryptops parisi (assembly GCA_034695005.1). Lineage (NCBI taxonomy): Eukaryota > Metazoa > Arthropoda > Chilopoda > Scolopendromorpha > Cryptopidae > Cryptops > Cryptops parisi. Next base: position 1,285 of record JAQIWH010001783.1, read on the forward strand.
CAAATTCGGGAGTTGTCCGGATTTCTGGAAACAACCTAGATATAATACTTTACCGTGCCGTATTTAAAATGAGCAACCGATATCTAACTAAATTGTATTTAACAGATACAAAATTAATACACTTCTAAAGTAGGGTCCTGTTTAATCTTTACTAATCCATAAAATTGAATTGAAATGTTTAAAATATATAATACATGCAGAATAATATGTAACTTGTAGGATGAAAACTAATCAAATAAAACGGGGATCTGTTTACTCAATACAAGGTAGGCTACATCGTTTTGCACAGTATTTTGGCCAAAACTGAACCTGGTGCCGAAACTAGTCAATTTCATAATAGCCGATTTTCTGGTAATTCTGGATCCCGGATGAGGTTCGGTACTTGTACTTTCTAAAAAAGGTCGTGGACAGATTTTGGTTTAAGAATGACGTGTTATGTTATGTTAGTAGACGATGCTCTTTGTAAGTTATGACGACGTTTTAACAAGAGATAGCTAGCAGCAACATTTGTTGGGTGGAAAAGAAAATAAATGTAAAGCCTTGGTCGTAAATTGGGACGTTTTTCAACGTAGTTATTAGCTTGGCTACGATGATCATTAGCTTTATCACCAGTGTCGATCGAGAGGATGATCCGCGATGGATGGCCGCCAATGTTAGTGGGATTGGCTAGTTTGTTGTGTTGTTTCAGTTATTACCGCCGCTACGTGTTTACGACTGCTTTATTGAATGTCGGGGTCAACGAAGGGGCTCTCGAAAAGGAGGAGTGAGGGGACGAACGTCCATTCCTCCCACACACCCATTCGCAACTGCAAAACGCTAACGATCTACACTTTCGATTTAAAGTATAGAAGTGGTGAGTTTGGTTCAACATTCACAACCGCACTTTGATTGGATTGGATTTAATTTATTGCGGACGGACCGAAGACAAATAGTTGACATTGCAAAGAATAAAAGATGTTGTTACAAATTTTGATAATAAAAGATGTTGCTACAAAAGTCAAGGGCTAGCTACGACATTTACTAGACACGTCATTGCAAATGGTGGAAAACGATGCTTATATTTATTTATTTATTTATTTATTTATTCATAACACTGTGCTGCATGATGTGGAACGAACGAACGTCGATGATGGGACAGTCTTAATTATGGACATGGCACAGCACACATACTAACTTTATTCTCGCTGTGTTGTTTATCTCTGGTACTTTTCGATTAGACGCCTCTCGTGTCGTGTTGCTACTTGTTTGTACTTGGCTATAGGTTTATTTTGCAGGTTAAAAAAGGAAAAAATAAATCATACATTTGTTTTCTGATCTAAGCGGTAAAATAAACCCATAACCAGCACAAGCAAGTAGCAACACAAGAGAGATGGAGGCATCTATCTAATCGAAAAGTACCGTTTATATCTTTTTGCAGTTCGTAAGTGCTCTGTGCCTATTAAGTTGGGTTGTATTGAAATAAAATAAAAACAAATGGGCTCGATTATGACGATCCTTTGTTTTTGTTGTCCAGGTCATGAGAGGAAAGCTCAAGTTTCCACTTTCTTTTTGAAATTTCTATTGGTGACACCATGGCTTATCTGACAAAGTAACGCGTCACTAAACTTTCGACCGAAGAAATTTTACTCGCTCGATCTTTGGCTCGTCTCGATTGTTCATCAATACTACTACGTATTATATCTCTTTTGTTTCGATATCTTATTTTTTTTGTTGTTGTTGGTTGGGCCAAAGAGGCGACGTCTGGAGGGCAAAGGCGTCGCCCATTGGGTCGACCATTTGCGCGATTTTTTAATGAGGGGGTAGCGGTCGTCGCGCCCTCATTCGGGAGGGGGGCTCCTTCGAGGGGGGCTGGGGAGCCGTCGTTAGCGACCCTTTGTATGTCCGTCCGTTGAGCTCATTTCATAAGGAAAGGGGGGGGGGGAGTAAATTTTGATCCGTGGGCGGCCATCATCCATCACCATCATCTTCGGAGAGAAATGTGGTCAGAATGAGCTTCACGTACGAAAAGTTTCTCCTTGGGAGTTCGAAGACATCGTTCGATTGGACGACGCGAGAAAAAAATGTTGGAGGATCCTGGAACGAGTTCTTGGAAGACCCGAAAAAACAGCAAAGTGTGATGACGTTAACGATGCTCCAAGTCATGACGGATGATGAGCAATGGACGAATATCAACGAGAGAAGGAATGAGATGAGATGTGCATTTCCATCTTTCATTATGATCTGTTGGTGCAAAGTGTCCCACGGTCGACATCGTCCGACAGCGACGGATGATTAACGATTCAATAAATTATCTCCAGGCTCTAACGACTGACGCAAGATTTTTATTTCATTTAATAATTCTTATTTAATGTCGGTGATCTTTCTGCCTTATCTGCATAAACTCAGTTTTTATTGTCTCGTGACAAAGTGACTTTCGCAGTTGATGCTCATTTCGACATTTCTCTTGGTCAGAGCCCTTGCAGCCAGTTTGGTCAAACTTGAAACAACAAGTAGTAGTCTAATCAATGTAGGCTATAATTGAGGATGTTCATTTTTTTTTCGTTGAATCGGAACGAGGAATAGCAAGGAGTGGCAATTCTCTAAACTAATAGGAAATTAGAACTTCGATTGTTAAAGTCCATCGACACGGTAGAGATTTTTAATTGGTCAAATATTGTATTATTTAGTGTGTAGAATGTTATACCGTACCGTACTGTACTGTATATCACACTTGTTGTAGGTAAACACCACACAACCACTTGAAAGCGTCTGGCTATGCGTTTATGTAAACAAACTGTAGACTACCGATATTACACTTAACTGAGACCCCGTTGAATGGGCTAAGTACGGTACCAGTTCTAACCACAAGTTCCATTTCTATAAAGTGTAGGCTATAGTGCGTAAAAGTGTATAGAAGTGTTTAATCTCGAAAGTTTTATATAATTCGAATTTTCTCCGTGTGACGCTTTTCTTAGTTAAGGTAACTTTTGAATTGGCCAATTCGATAAAATGTATTTTAAATGTTAACCGTTTCTCGAGTTTCGATTGAACACTTTTTTGTAATTTTGAAAACGCGTTATGAGCCATTGGGTGGACAAGGGTTTAAATCCAAAGGGGAAATTTTCATTGCAGATATTTATTTCCCCCAGACGAAGACAATATTTTCAGGTCCTATTGGGTAAAATGCATTTCCCTGGATGATAGGCTGAGTGACAATTTTTTATTATCTTTTTACAGTCTTTTATGATGTAATCTTGTTTCCAAGATTAAATTAGATTAGTTTCTTAGTTTAGCTTTTTCTTATATGTAGTTTGTTTGGAGATACAGCCATTTAATTTTCAAAACACAGTGCTTTTTCAAAGGTACCGTAGCCGAATAGTTTTAGATTAAGACTTTGCAGTTCAAAGGTCAAACTCAAAAGAGACCAAATGTGCCCGAATCGTCCAATCATAGCCTTAAATGCGTCGATACCACACCTCAACTTCTAAGCCAAGAGACCATTGATATTGCTGCAAAGTACCTACCGATATTTACATCGATTATTAAAAATATCTTCCTTGATAGCTTGATTGGATTTAAACTCTGATAGACGATATATTTCAAATATAAACTAAGGATCCATATCTGACATGGTATTTTTATTTTAACATAAAACGGTCACAAGAACCGAAGGTTTATAATTGACAATAATTAAAATAAACTTAAAACAAAACTAAGAAGCTGATAAAATTCAATAACAGAATAGTACAATCATTGCTTCCACAGAACATGTTTGTAAATTTTTTCATCAATTTTAGCAAATTTTTTCGAGTTGATCTGTTATTGAGAAGTGCACCATTTAAATTTAATGGGCAGTGTATTCCATAATTCATATGTATTATAAGGAAAGGTAGCTAATAACTGTAAGTTGGTGTCTGCGCTGTGATGTCATTTATGTGAAGTAGTATGTATCTCTCTGTTGTGTTGAAATCTTTTTTGTGCCAATGTAAAGGATGATTTGGATTATTTATACCGTAATTCTTGGAATTTCCTTTAATTTATGATAGTCTATTAATTGAGGATGGTTAATATTTTTTAGTATGTATATTTAGAGTACCGGTACGTAGTTGAAAAGTGAACGAATAAGAATATTGTAGGCAACAGTTAGCCTTGAAATCCTAAATTTTGAAGTATTACTACCGTACTCCATATGATTATGGAGTAGGCTACGTTATTGTAGGGATAATTTTTGTTTTGAAAAATTGAACTTTTTCTTTATTTGTTAATAAATTTTTACTTTTTTTACGATGAATATCTTTCTATGCGATTTAAATATCTTTTCCTTGTTTACTCATTTGGGTGTATAATTATCAATTAAACAATAAAACAGAGAAGCAAGTGTCATTTTGGTAGGGTACCATCGTTATTGATGGTTCGAAACTCGCAACTAAAATTACAGGGGGTATTTAATTTTTCACGAGGACACCGACTGGCCAACCATACGGCTGTGTCATTGGCCCTCAGACTTTGGTTTTCAATGCCAAATACTGTACTGTCATTTTAATAAACTTGGTTTGTCGTGAAGCTCCCTCCTAGGACAGGAAATCGGCTAATGTATTTGGGTTCCACAAGAATATGAAATTTAGCTGGATCTTTTTTTAGTCTTTGTCGGAAACTTAGTTCGTTTCTAATTCTCAATTAGTAGGAAGCTCTACTCGATGTCAAAATCGGAAGCTAAGATTGGGGAAAGTGTCCGTTTAGTTTATGATGATAGTTACATCAGTGTTTCAAGTTTGAGGGAGGACGCACACAAGTGATCGTTTATGAATGAATTTCAATGCAATGGAAGACGAAACAAGAATGTTACCGTACACGTTGCAATTAAACATTTAAAAAAACACTAGTAGGGTACAAGCCTTAGTGATTGTTAACTAATTCCCTGATTTAAAAAAATGTATTAATTAAAAACGGTACCGTAATTAAAATGTCTACATTTAAAATGACAACAAACTTTTGAACATTTAAACGCCCAAGATAAATGTCTATTGGTATGGAAGTCTTTTTCAGTCGCTGAACGCAGAATGTGGACATCGATTTCTTGCTGCTGGGGGACAAATTGTTAGTCAAAAATTCCACATAAACGAGTGAAAGGGACAGATGAAGTTGTTCACCTAGGTACACTAACAACATTGCGTCTCCCTGTCTTCTTTGTCGACCTAAATCGTGCATTAACTCATGAAAAGTGGGTGACATTGTAGTATTGTCTTCTTTACCGACCCGAATTTGACATCGCCTTCATAAATAGACATTGCGACAGGTAATTAGTTTTTCTACCGTTGCCCTCACACGGTTCCTTTAGGTTCGTCACCCCACGAATGGCGCCGGACTGGGCCACGCACCTCACGAGGCCTTTGGGAAGGTAAGCTTATGGAGGGTCGCGATTGGCCGAAGACAAGGTCCGCCATTGGCGCGAGCGTCAGGTGGGTCGTGGGAATCGCAGGTGACGACCAATGAGCGCGTGCCACTCCGCACCACCCGCCGAGAACGCCTGGCGCCGACGAACCTAATGGCGCGCTCGCAACGGGTCGACCGACCGAGGTGGTGGCCATTTTGCCATGGGCCTAGCTGTCCCTCTTTGCCGTGGATGTGAAATTAAACTCGGTCTCCCACCTCCTACGACAACTCCTTCTTTCTTTTCTTTTTCGGTCCCAAGGGTGAGGGGAGGGTAAAGTGAGTAATAAGCACCCCCGTCGTGCGGGGGCGGAACTCGAACCAGGAACACGAACGACAAGAAACGATCAACGCATTCGTGGTCGATAAGAGCGTGTCATTGTTGTCCTCACTTTATAGGTCACCACGATTGGTATTAATTACGGCTGGAACACGTTAACAAAAAACAAATTGGACATTCTAAATCTAAACCAACGAATTCCGAACTGAATGCTCCACGTGATTTTTCAAGGATCGGTTAGTATGATAGAGAAATGAAACGTGAGATAGATTGGTGTTATTTTGGGTCGGGGAGCCATGTTGGAGAGAGTGGGCGACAACCACTCGGTCAAGACGTATTATGGTACTATCGATAGTTAGTGGTAGATAGGTAGGTAGGATCATAACTCGGTCGAGAAAAGGATGATACGCTGTAACAAGATGAAGTTTGAGTGTTTGATTCCAGAAATCAGTTGCTCATCTCGAGTGCATTTCTTACAAAGCCTGTTTTAATTGAACTAAAGTAGCTAACACAAAGTATGAATTAATGAATGATTTATTTATTTTATTTTATTTTAAACGGTCGGTATGACCAAAAGAATCAAAACACAAAACAAACACTTAACAACATACATACATAACAAAACACAAATAGACTATAGAAGTCTCTAAACATGTCGGATGTGGTTACCGTATATAAAATACGGTCAAAACTCTTATAATCTATCTATTTCATCTAAAGATGGAAGATAGGCAAGTCGTCTTATACGCAGGGGAAGATCATTCCATGTTGTACGGAATTCTTTGTAATTGTACATTAGGCAGCGCGTTAGCTAATGATTTAATAAGCATCTCGGCTCGGGCAGAATACACAAAGCAAAGACCAAAGTCTGTTACTTGGGTTACCAAGTACATAAGTTAGCTATAGGTAGGTAGGTACCTTTAGAGAACTATTAGACAACTTTGGAAGAGTATTTCTTTCTTCGTGGAATGCAAATTAGTGGTGAACACTGCACGTTCCAACAGTTCAAAGGACTAATTCGTGTCTGAAGATCGACCTTACAGTGGTACTTAACCGATAGGATAAATTAGCAACGGAAAGCTGATCATCGTTGTCGTGAGATTAATGACCAAATGACCAAAATGATTAACAGTTTACAGTTCAAAAACTCCATACCTTCTACGGCAATTATAGCCGTGTCGCTAACTAAACTAAAAATGTAGACTATAAACTTACGTATAATCAATTCAATCTATAAAGTGAAACTTCAAATGAGTTAACGAATGACAATTTGTTGACAACTGGTGTCATCGTGAAGCTTGATGACTAAAAGCTTGAACGTCATTAATTACGGTAATCGATTAATAGCGATTTTTTAAAGAAACTCATTAACAACCAAGTATTTATTTTTTTTCGTTTTGTTGTAGTAGTTTGTTCATTTCGTTGCACGTTATTGCATGAAATCACAAACTGGTACGTACAGTATAAAATCAACGATCCAAATTTGGGTTCTAAGAAAGGCAAAGTTTATAAAAGGTGGTGGAGCCAAGAGCCGTAGAATTGGATTGAAGTTTAGTATGAGAATGTCCAATCCAATTAGTTCAAATGAGATAAATAAAACAGACTCTAGTTTTCGTTCGCGTCGTCGGGTTCAAGTAACGGATTTTTTCGTCAACATCAGACCGAAAAAAACCATGATCTCAACTGGTATTTTTTGTGTCATTGGAATAATGACTCAATTGTTAATTAATTTAATTTTAAATACTCAGTCCTATGGTACCACATCACAACAAAATAATAAGGGTATAAAACAGCGGTTCTCAACTTACATGGCGGTACATTGATGCTGTTCTAGATGGTACACAAATACATATACGTTACTTACATTACCGGTACGTATATCGAAAATAAATTTTCACTTATTATCTAACATCAGGGTAAGCTCATCTCTAAACAACTAGGCGAATATTCTCAATAAGTCCCCAGTATCCCATCAAGGTTTAGCGAAGAGCCCTGTTTTGAAAGATTCCTTAGAAAAATGAGGAATTTCCTACTTGATATTCTTGGATTGGTGGTCACTAAGAGAAGTAGTATTAAGTTTGTGGGCTAAATATCCGTTTCAGGCAAAAACACTTTCTGTGGGAGCTAGTTTCTTATCACGTAAATATTTATATAGTTCAAATAATGTTACATTCTATTCATGTTTCATAGTGAAATAATTTTTAAAAGCAGCAGTTCCAACTTCTGGAAAAGTGAACATTACAGCAAAACAATGTTGAACATTATAGCATACCTTACCGTAATTTAAACATTGAATCATGAAATAAGGTGTTTAGTGGTACGTACATGAATTTTTCACATTTTTTTGGTGCAACATTTCAAAAGGTTGAGAACTTCTGGTATAAAACAACTTTAGCAAAATTGATTTCAGCAAGGCTATTGAGAAACACAACAAATTCCTTTGTCCAGCAGCAATTAAGTTAACCGTGGCCTTCATTTCACAAACCGTTATAAAGCCATTTGGCTTTCACTACGATTAACGCGTTTTTTTTTTCATAATAGATTAATAGAGTGACACTGTTAAAGATGAGGCTCAAAGCCACTAAGTGGGTTTAAGCCTACTTCGTGGCTGCTATCCCAACTGTACCTCGAGACGAGTAAGAAAAAGCAAGATACGTACACTGTGTTTCATTTATTCAATATAGCGAGTGAACGAGTTAGCATGACACGTGTGTCATCGTCAAAGAGAAGCCACTTTTTACTTAAGGATTCGATTAGCGCTAAAAAGAAGTGTATTCCTGTCATGCAGCGCTCGAACACACTCTCGCGCCAAATAGCAGCCATGACACGAAAAAGACGAGGCACTCTCATTCGAATAGCCTCGCGTCGTTTCCTGTTGTAAAGTCTTTAAATATTCATCAGTTAGCGTGGACGGCTATTGTAGTGAAAACTAGATGGTGTCGCATTGGCATTCAAATATTCATCGAGCGTTAATATTAATGTAAACACGACGACGTTTAACGTCGTCCTCTGTTTCTATGCGTTCATCATCGAACGCGTTAGGCTTACCTACGACATCGGTTGAAATTTGTTTAATCCTTCATTGATTGCGTTGTCAACGAGTGCTTTAACCACCTATCGTGCTAACGACAAAACCCTCTTTTTTTTTTACCTTGTACTGTAACTGTATATAAAACAAAATAGGTTTGACTCACGGAACTCTTTAGATAAAAAAGTTGTCGCAGCTTCATCAACGACGAAGTTGAGTTTAGTCCCGATATCCCGTTTTTGTCACTCCACGACACTTTATGACTCGTGTCTTGTCCACTGTGTCTTGTCATGAAGTTATTATGAGAACATCTCGTCAATAGGTTTTAACAGCTACCGTAGTCATTAATGCTGTGAAAGACAAAAGACAACAGATGGTTGTGTCGTGTCCCATTAGGTTTACACTAGGAGAGTGACGCGGCGTTTCCCGATGGACGTGTGTCTCGTGAAACTCTTTGCTAATTCTTGAAGAATTCGCACGTAGGAAGCGAAGGTGACAGCGCGTCGCGTATCTATCGTTTCAGTCGACAGGATAAAAACCGAGTGAGTGATGAAGAGGTCGTTGTCGGGGGTGGAAGGACGACGCGGTGATCCCTGGGATGCGGTGCCGCTTCACTGACTACTTACTTCTACTACTAGCAGCTAGAATGTAGGTAACCTATGTGGACAAGGATATATACCGTATTTGCCACCTATCGGAATCGTTTCACGTTGACAAACACGACAGGTAACTACAATACGCGGATATCGACTTAAGGATGGGGTTCAACAGTCGCTAAAAGTTTTAGTCAAGTACCGTAACAAACGAAATCGTTCGTAGGACTGAAACGACACGTTACCATCTTACAGTATCTATGTTGGAGTTCGACTCAGCGAGACTCAATTGTACGAAATATTCTCGTGCAGAACCTTTTAACCCCTTGTAACTCTCAAACATTCTCTTACAACCACCTACTCTAATGAGATGGGCACCAATTTTCTTCGGTATTACTGTCATTATTGGACAAAAGACATTTAGGTTTCTGAACTTACATTAAGCTGGATGAATGGTGGGTGTGAATTAGTAGCCTAACTGATCGACTCATCGCTCGACTCAATTTTTCAAACAAATTTCGTGAAAAATTTGTTTTACGGCATGTGGGCTTTCAACTCTACAAAGGAAACGGTTTTCCCCACTCATAAGCCATAGTACACTTTTCAGTAACTTGTTTTCGAAAGCTAAGATGATGGATACGTTCAATAATAAACCGAATGGGGGGACTGCGTTTTTTCTTGGCTCGAGGCGCTCACATGAACCCATAACTATCATTAGATAGGACTCGAGTATCGTTCGATAAGTCCACGTGATGCTAGCTCTTATCCCCTTGTTTTTTTTTTTTTTTTTTGTTAACGATTCTATAGGCGCCATCTCTTCACTCGCTCTCTGAGTCTATAATAAAAAGAAAAGCATAATGCGACCGTTTAAGATAAGGATAGGGTGGAACAAGAAGAAGATGGTCGCCATTGAACCCTTATTATTTTATCTCGAGTCACATTTTTCGTCAAAATTACAACGTTACACTACATCAGCACACACACACACACACACACACACTACATTTTTTTTCATTTTTTTTTTTAAAAAAAAGTGCGTCCTTATTTCGCCTACTCTGTTTTTTGTGTGTGAAATTTTTCCAAGATCTTCCCATCCCTGGTAAAAACTTGTTAAGAAATTTTAAGATTTTTGAAATTTTTCTAGGAACTTGGAGAATTTCATAAGAAATCTTCTCACGTTCGAGCCAACTGATAATGTCGTGAGAAATTCATTCATAATACTAAAGATATTGGCCGATAGAAGGGTAATGAATGGAAATGAGACATCATCATGCCATCAGGATGTTATGTCACATTTCTTATCTAACGACTACAACTATACCGTAATGTTATTTTTTGTTTGATGTATTTTATTACTCCCCAGGACTGTTTTAAAACAAATAAAATAAAATAAAATAAAATAAAATAAATGAAATATACTGTAACCAATACTGCATTATAACCTAACGGTCAACTCTTTATGACATTTTATTCCCTATTTTAAACAACCTAGCGCTAGCTGCTATTTTGATTTGATTTTTTATTGCGGTTTTTACCAACCAATAAGGAGAACATTATTATACATAATCTAATTATAATAATGTTTCATATGTTTATATGAAAGTTTGTCAAATTGGCGTAATGCTTTTTTTTTCCTAGTTTAAAACCGACTGAGGCATACTTTCGGTACTTATAGGGGAGTGCATTCCTTTCTAAGTAACTGTTCTATGGATATTTAGTCTCGACCATATTCTGGGCCTGTGAGGTGAAGTGGAACTTATGACTATTTTCTTGTCTTTGATAGATGATTTGATCATAGTGTTTAATAGGTTTGTGGAAGGGGTGGTCAGGATCTGTTATGAATTTAGGAATCTCTTTGAGGCGATAATATCGTATGAGTTGTTTAAAGTTTAAGATCTTAAGTTGGTGACACCTAATGGTTATTGACTGATATTTCGAGAGGCCGGACAACATGCGAATGATGTTGTTATAGCTGGTTTTTAGACAAAATCCAGCAGCATCTGCTCATGTTAGGATTCCATAGGTGATAACTGAAGCTATCTTTGTTTTTAATAATATTATCTTTTCTTTATTAGTTAACTTTTTAAGAATGAACATATGACGATTGATCTTTCTTATAATGGATTTTATGTGTGGAGCAAACGTCAAACCGCAGTCAAAGGTGACCCCTACTAGTATATACCGTACATGGAGTCGCTTTGTGGGCTAAACTTTTCAATAGTTAATCGCTTGATCTTTAAGTGATTTAATTTCATGTTTTTCCGTATACCACGCACTGTATTAACTTTATCGCAATCATTCTCTAGCATCCGATCTGCTATGTGGCTTTCATAGCATGGGTATTCAAGAACACATTTCCCGCTTCCTACTCGGACACGTAATTTTAGACACTCGGTCAACTTTTTTTTTGTTAACGAATCCTATCGAAAGCACCGTCGTTTCGCGCTTATACACCAGTCGCTAGCAATAACAATGCTCAATTGGATGTTATATTATAAGTAAAATAAAAAATTAATGGACCTCGTATGTTAGCCTAGCTCCACTTTTGCAAGTTTTCACTTCGCGAGCCTCCCTCCCTACTTTTATACTACTTTTCACCCCGCCCCAGCCCTCAACGTGAAGTTTAAGAAAAAGTCACCAAAAGAAAAAGAAGCAAATCGCAACAAATAACAGCCAACAACTGAGACTCACCAACCACCGGAGATGGACTAACATGCTAACTAGATCCACAATACAGTATTTCACTGGAATCTTGTTTTCGTTGTTGATAAAAAATTTTTTAACCATTGAGTTATGTTACTCTAAAATGAAAAAAAACAAAATATACAATACTGGTACCTACTATAAACGAGAGTTTCTAAACCCTCATTTTTGCATTGTTGAGTGTGCTGATGTCAGTATTGTTGGAAATGGCGTCGTTGAAAACCAAAAATGTTTGGGCTGATTCCCAACGTTTTGTTCCAAACTGCCCAAGACCCTACCAAACTTACTTATTATCCAAAGTGAAGTTAAGAAACAAATTCCAATCCTATCTGATTTTTGTGAATTAATCATTACTGAGCAAGTGATTTAGGTTGAAAACTTGCCGCTAAGTGAGATAGTTTTACATTAGAAACGAAGTAGTGATGGCGTGTAATAGTTTTACTTTAGAAACGTCAATGTGAAAACTAAAGTCTAATTTCCTCCAATCCAAAATCGTGTTACCACTACTACATTATATCGATTACCTCGCTTACTCTTTATTTATTTTTCTTTGCAAAGATAAGTTATTTTATTATTGTTTGAGTATGGACACGAACAGAACAACATCGCTAATCTCGTTTTTCTAAGATAAACCGTTCAGTAATGGAAAAGCGACTGAAACTTTTTATTGGTCGTGAATTATTTGCATAAACTCGACACCGGGTGTGGGGAAAGGTAAAAACCATCGGAAATCGAATCAAGGGTAGGAAAAAATAAAGAACACTTGGACGATGGTGAAAAGGGTTTGACTTGGGAGGAGATGAGGTTTCCTGATCACCCTATCTCGACTTTTCTGATCGATAATACAGTTTAAATAGTTTTTCTTCATGACAAAAGTCAGAAAAACTGAATAGTGTTTCTCAATACACTTTAAATGGACGAGCTGAGTAGATTTCAATCCTACAATATATTTATTTATTTATTTATTTATTTATTTGTTAGTGGAAAGATCACTAGCAAAGAACTCATGGTCGAATTTATAATAGAGACACAAAAAAGATGGACATTTATCGTGTGGAGGAACAAAAAGTGCAAGTGAACGTTGGGTGACGCCACGCTTATTGTCGTTGGTTGCCGCCCCCTCGCTGCTCGATTCATCCATCACTTTGATGGCGACGATAATGATGATGAAGACTCGAGCTCGATTTATCATCTCCAACCTCATCAACGAGTTTTGACTTACCGTTAGAACGAGGTGCTAGATCCTTGGAAGATCGCTCGACGAGTAGTAAGTATCCTTCAACGGAATTGTCCGATGCTGCTCAACGTATTTCGTCTTGGCGACTAACCAACACTCACTCACTCAGCGACAAACTCCTTTCAACCTGCCGTTTATAGAGCTCATATGCAACTTATCGACGATTTGGCATCGAGCTCATATTTATAGCTTAAGGCCGATCATTTCGCCGAGGAGATAAAAGAAGCTCTTCGAATAGGAGACGATGATGAAGAAAAAAGTATAAGTATATGGAAGAAAAAATAAGTATGGAGAAAAAAAGGAACAACGATATAATAAAATGGAAAGTTCACCAAAGAAGCAGAAGCATGAAAAAATGTAACGTAAAAAAATGATAATAATAATAATAATAATGGAGGCCTTTTTCTTCTCCTCTACCACCCTCTCTCTCTCTATTTTTTTTATCTTCTCCACCTCCACGATTATCGCTAAAACTCGGACCTTGTTCTTCTCTAGGATGGGGCGCTGTTTAATAAGATGGCTCGCGCCTAAAAAGCACTCCCCTCCCTATAGGCTAAATAGGTGGTTGGGGCGATGGGAAATGACGGTGTGTTGCCGAGAAGCCTTGTCGTGTGGTAGGCTAAACGTCCCCACTCGCTCGCTCAGGGGTGCTGGACCCAACAACCCCGCTTAGCCAGTTGGGGAACCTCCTTAATCACCGTTCCCCGCGATCCCTAAACACAGGGTCACAACACCAACGCAGACGCTTTTAGTTTCCACCCGTTATACTACTACTACTATTATACACTATGTATACGGTGCTCTATAATAGTCCTAGTCGGCTCTTTTTTTTCTCTTCAAAATAATAGCCTCTTTATGATTTGAGAATGTAACTTTGTAAACTCTTTTTTCGTTGTTTTTTGAGACATCCGAATACCACCGGATAATGATTTTGGTAACATCACTAAAGCTTCAGTTGACATTTTGGTTGGTTGGTTTATAATTTTAATCGGTTTTTTTTTTTTTTCACCGAAAGATAACATTTTTCTTACAAATTGCATTAAACTTGCTGATGGTTAAATAGAGCTAACTATAGGATTGAATAAAATAACGCATTTAGAAACGTAGTTCTTATTGATGATGTGTGTTTAGTGACAATTTCAAAGGCACGCTAGACGTTGACAACGTACAGTACGGTACGGTACGTCTTGAACAGTCGTGAACAAAGATGAAGTCATTTGATGGTTGCCTTTCTATTACCATGGACGTACAATAGACGTTGATACGCCAGTTTTGATCACAAAAATACACGTCGTTCTTATTCATGTTTTTGCATTCCAGTCATAACCCTAGTACCACTGTATCAATCATTAACTAGCTTACGTTAATCTTCGTTTAGTCCAATCATCCTAGTTGGCACTCTGTAAAATTATGCATTTGTTCAAAATCTTTCTTTCTAAATGAGAAACAAACGCTCCATCACGGTGAATGAGTGAGAAATTTCCGGTTGATAAGTGTAGTATCGTTTCATAGTGTGCCCGGAAGCCTGTTTTGGCCAAAAAAGAAACGAGTCGATCATCGACGAAAAACCATCCTTAGCGTTTTTGGTGCATTTTTTGTGACTTGGTCGTTGGTGCCGCCGCGATACTTGGCTAGTGGGCTACCTCTATAATAAGCGTCTTGGATTCACCTACCATCCAATTATGGTTTTTATGAACCCCGAACCATAATCCTCCATTTTTCAAGAAGAAAAAAAAAAGTACATAGCGCATGAACAGCGTTGTTTTGTTACCTTGAAAAATTCATTTTTTTTCCTTGCTTTTTAGAAGAGAAATAAAAACAAAATAGGTGGGTATGAGGTGCGAGATGGGGAAAATTGAGGCCATTTTTTTGTTTTAGAATTATAGAGAGAGTGAGTGAGTGCGTGGTAAAGATGTTTGTTGTGTTGTTTATACGTAGTTTAGGTTTCACATCTACTTGAAGGAAGCAATAGAATACGTATTGATGTTTATGTAGCCTACTTAGGGTTTGAAACTTGAATGCATGATTAACCAACTCTGAGTAGGCTAGTAAATCAAAATATAAAACGGATTTTGAAAACCTGCCATTTTCTGAGTGTAGTGCATTTTACAAGTTTGTTATGAAGTTACACGTTTATACCCACCGTGTAACGTACCGGTAGGCTACTTGGTTTCCAAGTAGACATTAGAGATAGACGTAGCGAAACCTCTAATTTAAATTCTGCATCGATTCATTCTTATCTCTCAACTATCAACAACAAACTTTCTGGTTAACATTTATATATTTTTTATTTAAATTTAATTCAGTCAAACGTAACACATAGTACAATTAGAGTGCCGTACAACGAATTGATAAAAATAATAATTGATTAATCTAAATTGCTAGCAATTAGCTCTAACTCTAACCATATAGAACCAAAAATTGACAATACGACACACAAACAAATCATACAAAATTATATATCAGGCAAAACTATATATCCTCACCTCATGTCACCTTGTGTCACCTCGTGTCATCCTTGTTTTGCTTTGTTTAATTTTTTCAGTTTGTAATTGGTTTTCACTTTTCAGATTTAGTTTTTTTCAGTTTAATTGTAGTTGGGCTCACCCAACTATTTATTGTTCCTAAAGGATGTAGTTGTTTAAAATGAAATAACATAAACTAAAATATAATATCAACTTTTTTTATTTAAGAAAGTGCAAATTTTCTCAAACGAAAGGGCATCGCGTTCCAAACCGAAAAGATGTTGAAAAGAAGTCTATTTTTTTACCGGTAGGCTGCTTTTTTGAATTGTTGTTGATACCGGTGAAAGTGTACGAGGAGGAGGTACGATATTATCAATCGGATGGTGACAGTGAGTGATGCTTGGAGACTGGAATTTCTTTCAATCGGGTGCAAGTACCGTCATAATGTTGTCAAAACTCAAATTATTTAGTTTTTGACAATGATTAGAAACAAAGTTACATTTTGGAATATTAAACAGTAGACGGAGAAATTTGTTTTAAAAAATAAATGAACTTTTCGTATTCTAAACTTGGAAGCGTCAGATCAAACATAGATTTAGCCGAGTTGATCTTAACTTTATTCTTCAGAATCGGTTTAATCCTCATTGAACAATCTTCTTGAACAATCGATTCCATTTGTTTTGTGTTGCAAATTGAACGCCTACTACATTAATAGTATCAATATCTGATTATTAAAGAAAGATAATGTTTTAATTGATTCAATTTTATTTCCCTCAGTCATATTTAACCACGAGTTGATCGTTTGTAAGTAGGTACGGTATTGACGAATAAGACATTCAGTCAGCAATGTGAGATCCGTATGGTGGGTAGTTGAACAATAAAAATTGTCATCAACATAATTGAACAATGTTGAATGTAAAGAAACATTAAAAAGATCATTAGACGCCGAGCCGAATCTTTGCTTTATGAAATTTCTTATTGTACGGTACCTACAGAAAAAAATGAATGTTTTCATTTCAAAACATCAATGAATCAACAAAAATTACCCGTAATAGTGTCAACCATATTCGTTTATCTCATTGATTTTTCATCTTTTGTTGTTATCATGTGTTGTACTTTCGCATGTTGATGAAAAACAGTGGTAATTGATACGATCTTTATTTTTTAGTTCAACTTTTTCTTCCAAGTAAGCGTCTTGCGGAACATGATGGACCGCACTTTGAGATACACTGCACTAAGCATTTCTAAAAAGTCATCAATTTTTCTACTAAAGGAAACAACCGGTCTTGTTAATAATCATCTTATGTAAATTTCAAATTTTATTGCATATTATTAGTACTGGTACATAAGTACCTACCGTATGATGTCCGTGTCCCAGCTGTCGTTTATTTATTATTCCTGGAATTTGTCCCGTTAGGTGGTCGTTTTCTCGTTGTTTTACCCCAATCTAAGTTGGAGTAGCAGATGCGTCTTTTCATATGTAGGTTGCTTTGTCTTTTGCCCCCAGTGGACGTACGGTGATTCGACCACTTCCGGACACAGCCTTCAATTTGTCGGCAGTTGATGACAGTGGTCACCTCGTAAGTAATAGGTGAGAGCCAGATGAGAGGGCTGCTGGTCGTCGTCTAGCTTCTTACCAACCACGCTGGGCGCCTTTAATCACGGGGAACCATACCCAATTCGTCTCGACGTTGTGGCGACACAAACACACACACACACACACTCTAGCAGCCAGACAAACACTCACCTATCTATCTATCTATCATGTCGTCCTTTGATTACGGCGAAAGTTTTCAGCAACGACGACGTGTTCCTTCCTAGAAGGTGTTAATGGACTACTCGAAAGAAGTGGAAAGGACACGTAAGTCAATTTGTGTCATCTTCACTTGATGGGGAGGGAGTGTTTTAAAGAACGGAACTCTGTTCCGTTTTAGTTCGATTTGTGTTGAACATTTTTGGTTTACGTGTCAACGTTTCGCTGATGAAACACGGTTCTTCTCTTGTCGAGCAGTCGAGTTATGGTGACTAGGGTTAACTTCAAGAAACTAATTTACTATTTTTTTTATTTATAATTGTGAGTGTGACAGTCATCTCACTCATTAAATAGGATGATGAGTTGAAAAAGCCGTTATCCATACAATCTCACGTTAATATGTCGGCAGTTGTCATTGTACAGTAGGAGTGACGATCGTACCGTTAAATAGAACACTCTCATTAGATACTATAAAATACTATAAACACACTGCTGATTGTAGCCTACCATAAACTATGACATCCGTTCGCGTAGTTCAATTCAAGGGTTTTAGTTTAAGTTGTCATGAGAAACATTTTTATCATCCACTCGTTTGATCATAAATATTCGAAACACTTATTTCTAGAAATTTTCCTATTTTCAGAATATTCTTTTTTAAATTAAATTTTTGAATTGAAATTTTTAAATTTTGATCATCCACTTGTCATCTCCATGAACAGGTCTCGAACGAGCTAGTGATAAACCGAAAAGGGTAGGGGCGTGCCTATACATTAGCCCTATGTGTTTTACCTAGTGAATAGACTCGCAACAAGTGATGTTAGTCACGGAAGGGCAACAATGATATTCATAACGTAACGCAAATATAAAAATTACAACAATGAACTGCATAAATAAATGAAATGCTGTGGTGAACTTAACCAACCACGGGGGTTAAGTTCTAATCAATGGCTTACCACTTATTAGGATTGCCTTTCTACTTTTAGGGTTTTGGTGTGTTTCTTATTCTATCTACACACTTAATCCCTGGCTAAGAAACAAAACGATCGCTAGCTTTCGTGTTATTTATGTTTTTTTCTGCTCGAGGAAAGCTAAAGTGTGGGGTTCTAATTGTTATTTTTTTTATGCCTGACAAAAAACAATGGGGTGGTCTTATGTTAACTGTTGAAGCGATAGGCTACTTACTATTTTGCATACGCCAAAGGAACCAGTTTCATTACCGATGTGAACAACGCAACATGTTAGGTTATTGAACAAACAACTTCATATGGTACGAGATGGTAGGCTTAGATCCATTTTTTATTTCCATTTTAAGAAGAGTCGTTTATTTAAACTATTTTGATGTAACCATGATTATGGTTTTCATTGAAGTGTTTCAATGTTTTTGATTCACTTGATTCACTTTCTGGGTTTAAATTCTGTTTGTGTTGATATTAAATTATCTGTATGATCCCAATGGGATGTATAAATTCAAAATAAATGTCATTTGAACGTCGCACAATCGTGGTTGGTGGTTGACAACTTTTATGGTCCGTATTTTTACTTTGACTCAATGTATTATTTTATTTATCATTTTTCAAAATCCATGTCTCAAAACGATACCGTGCTTTGTCCTGTCTATCCAAGTCCAAAGGATTTTTCACTAACATTTTAAAACATGTATGTGCGCCAAAGAAAACGTTTTACTTAAAAAAAAAAATTATTGAGAGATTAAAACAAGAGCGTTTAATTCTACCTAGTGCGCTAGTAGGCTACCTAGCCTACTTACTGTCTTTGGAGCTGTTCTAAATTCTGTCATTTTATTTTATTTTATTTTTTACATTCCTTTGGGATTTTTACAAACATGATATTGCGTGCGATTTTAAAAATGAAACCTTGTCGGGTACAAAATAAGTTATTTGAAATGATACCGAATCTAGGCATGACATTCATATTTTCATTTTATCTGCCTACATTTTTATAGTAAAAAGACACAATGACTTGGAATTTTTATTTATTTCGCAAATTCGTACAGCACGTCTCCTTTTCGTAGCTCATATAAGTAAGCCTAATCGTCGCACGACGATTGAAATTGTTTCTAGTACGGTGAGTCGTAGGATACCGATCTTAATTCGGGGGAAAAGATCACGTAATGAACGATGAGTGGTACGTTTTGAATTTCATTCTCTCGGCGAGGGCTTTTTTCTTATCGCTCGACGGTCATTCGAATCCCTTCATTGAGCGAGAACGAGTCGGTGGAGGGAGATGATAACGACCATGGCTCGTGGCAACTTATGCTTATGACTTGGACGAGGCCTAACGTGATTTCTTCCGACAGTTTGTGTTAATTCGAACGTCGGATGAAGCCAAAGGAATAAAATCCGTGACAAAACCATATCATTTAGTCATGAGAATTTCATAGAGACAAAACAATAGCAATCTATTGACTATGTTAAAACATTGTCTTGTAACACAATTTACAACCAGTTTTTTTTTTTTACAACTGAAAGGTAATTTTCTAAGACATAGTGGTAAGTCATTTCACTTCTTAATAGAAACAAGTGAAAATCTTGACAATGAGGTGGACCCCCAAATTTCGTTTGAGGGTGTTGTGTGTTTTTCTGATTCAACTACCCATGTTGCCAATATAGCTAGTCGCATAAGCCTACTAATAGCATTCCAAATGTCGAATAATGTTGTAAAATTCAGGTATACAAAATTAGAATCCTATCTCATTGCTAAGCTCGTTCATTGAAAAAATGGTCCATTCGATTAATATTATTCTTGTTATTTACTAGTTCTATTACCGAATCGATTAGCTTGTTTACAGTTGACTATTGTATCAGCTGTTTTGGCTTGATTGAAAAACCACGACTGTTTTTTGAATTTTTTTATTCATTTACAATTAAATCGATCAAGAGATCAATAGTACCAAGTAGCCTACAACAAAACAAATAAACCCTGCAATAGGTTCAAAAATCAAGTAAAGTAAAGGATTATAAAAGAAAAGGCATACCGTACCGTACCAGACAAGCCAACCCTACATCACAAGTCCAAGAAAATAAACAAAGTTAATAAAAAGAATAACAAATACATAATTGATATGCAAATATCGCTATATTATCAAAATCATGTAAACATGACATGTTTATAAGGAGCTCGATCAAATTTTTCTGTTGACAGGGACAATAAAATCCAAAACAAAGTCACTAAGGAACTCTATTGTTCTGATATTCAATCGCATAACAAGGTGTTAGAAATAAAGCTCCGGAAAGCCATGGCGATTTTGTCGTGTTTTGGAGCTATGACTTTGTTAGTAACCTTGAAACTCTTACTCTTTGTTTTAAGGATATTCATTATTTTAATATTTTTCTTTACAACACTTTTTCATTAACATTTCATTCACCGTACCGGTATTGAATGATTTCAGCTAACTAATAGTTGAGTCCCACTGTTGGGACATTTTATTAGTGTCCTTGACAATCCCATAGGATGAGTCTCTTTACATTTAAGTTTATTTTAATTAATTTAAAGCTTTTGGGTTAGGATTGATCGTTCGATGGTACAGTATTTATTACACTTTGATGTCAACTTACCTTGTCGACGACTGTTCTTTGATTTCTTAGCTCATTTCGTACTTTCTTTACCAACTCGGACTAACGCGGTCGTGAATCGTGCCACCTTATACTCTTTGGTTTACTTTACAGTTTTAGTTAACGTGGGAGGGAAAAGGTGATTTAAAGTGACGTCATCCGTTACGTACGAAAAAAAGGAGGAGAACGTGAGCATTTTATTATCGTTCTGTTTTTATAATAAACTTAGTAGCCTACTCCCTTCTATTTCATAATGTTGACGATTCTTAACACTTATTAGAAGCGATAAAATGAGAAAAACATCACTTTCGTGTTCATTTGGTTTCCATTTTTCATTCCTTCGAGAAAAAAAAAGAACATGGATGGAAATGCACCTTTTTATTCTACCAATGGAAGAGAAGGAAACACGAGAGGGGAGGGTCAACGTCACGTGCTCCAATGGCGCTCGTCACGGGCGATGACGTCGTCCAACTCCACCAATGAACGTAGTCGACATCGGCCATAACGGGTTTCCTCGGCAACAACAACACCATCATCATCATCTTCGATGATGATGATCGCGTTCGTGTTCTCCCTTTGGGCACGAGCTTTTTCGAAGGCGTCGACGAATGGCTTCGCTCGATGAAGAGCTATTTACATTATTCCTAATAAAAAACCACAAGAGTGAAAAATAGCTGCTTTTCTGGAAACGCACGCGTGCCAACACGAGTAGGAAAAAGTTGACTCGTATTTTTTTGGGTCTGTGTTTAGATTCACTCGTCGACACG
Source organism: Cryptops parisi (assembly GCA_034695005.1). Lineage (NCBI taxonomy): Eukaryota > Metazoa > Arthropoda > Chilopoda > Scolopendromorpha > Cryptopidae > Cryptops > Cryptops parisi. Next base: position 23,089 of record JAQIWH010001783.1, read on the forward strand.
CTTTTTCATTGGCGCCATGATGAGGAATGTGTAATTTTTTTTTTGGTTTAACATAAAATAAGGTCTTTGATCACACGATGAGGAAAATGGCCGTGTGCGCGTGAGCCGAGGTTGGTTCTTTCTTTTCATCGCGCTACTGAAAAACACGCGCATGCGCTAGCGCTAGAGATCGATGACGGATCGAACCGCCCTGTTGTTTTTTTTATTCTGTATTTTTCGTCCGGTAACTTTTTTTCTTCGTTTTCCTTACGGGGTTGACTTTGCGAAGAAATAGAAATGATTAGCGTTGATTTCGATGTCAACCACTCGTGAAATTCGATCCAGACTAGGTACGGTACTCGTGAAAGAACCCGTCATAAACGTTTTTTGTCATCCTCCAATCATCGACCACTTTCTCTCTCTTTTATTTATTTTATTTTTTTACATCCCAGAGGGACAAACGAAAAAGGAACAATCCTCAAACCTCAAGGAACAAAATACATGTACGGTACCTACCGTACCGGTAATTAATTAATTAAATTAGGAAAAAAAATAACAATAAACAAAAATCAATTAAACAATTATAAGATTTCATGTCGACTTACCTCCCGCGTTCCATTTTCTTGGGCTCCCAGTAGCTACTTTAGCTAACGATTGTTTGTCTACTGTAAGATATTCTATGTTGACTTTTTAAATGTCCTAAAAAACACTTTATATCAACAGTAGAAAGTCTCACTATTTTGAAGGTTTCAAAAAAACTCGGTACCGGTAATAACAAAATTCAGGGTCAAGTAAAATGAACTTTTCTTCGATAGGACTGGCTAAAATGGTGGTTACGTTGGTCATCGACAACACGTCAACTTTTTTTTTGCTGAAAAATCAAATTGACTATTCGTTGGTTAATGACATTTCTGAAATACTAAAAATTTACCAATCGAAACGAATTGCAAATTGCGTAGGCTATACCGTACGTACTTAAAAACTGCAGTTACGGTACAAAAGTGACTATTTTTTTTTATATTATTTATTTTTCTGTGAAACAGCCACGTTGATCGCTATTGGAAACTGTCACCGCAACGTCTACTCGTAGTTTTGTTTTTGTGTCATTCTCGTACCGTAACAGGAAGTGGTGTTGTTTTTTAATTTTATTGTTTTCCTCATAAAACACTTGTGACGTTGGGTGGATTTGTCCACTCCAACAACTCGTTGCTTGGCGTTCATTTCATCCACACCAGCTCAGCGGGAGACGTTTTTTTTCCTTTGCTATTGGACATCGATCACGAACGACACGTGTCGACTGTCAAACGACCCTCGACGGTCCCCGAATGCCCATTTTCCGAATACGAGATAAGAACCGATTTCTTCGACATTAGAATATTCCGATCGAAAAAGAAAAAGAAAACTTTTTCCAAGGGTGTTGACAAAAACTGTTGACAATTGAAAAGGCTCGCAGCGGGAGTCCGTCATCCTTTCGAGTTGGTCATTGGACATCGATCACGCGCGACGCGTGCCATTACTAGACAACCGCACACGGGGTCGTGGCGTGGAATAAAAGCTTCTCAGCGGGGTTCTTCTTCTGATTCTGGGGGACGAAAAAGTGTCCACCCCTGTTGGCTGGTTGTTGAAAGGAAACCTTCACAGCGCGTGCTGTTGTTGTTGCTGTTCGTCTAAGATGGGTCGTGAAGGAGATACACCCACACACAGGTGTGGGCTGATCATTTAGACGAGAGGCTTTTTTTTCGTAAAAGGGGTTTGACACGATGGTTTTCGGATAGTATTGTATACTTGTTGTAGGTGAGACGACTATTATAGTAGTCATAAAATTGAACTCTGCGGGGTGTCCAGTTGGATCGATTGAAAACCTTGTCAATTCATAGAATACAATAATTGATGGTTTGTTTGTTTGTTTTCCGCATTTTTAGTCAACGTTAGTTCAACATTTTTTGTGTAGAGTAAAGAATTTACATCGAGTGGGTGGATTCCTCCGTCACATCCTGAAGCAACCGATGACAAAAAGCATAAAAAATATGAACTATTCAACCGTACCGGTACCGTAATGGACAAGTCCCTCGTGTGTTTAAAAAACCGATGATAGAAGTTAGATCCAGTTAATCATCTTTGAGTCAACAGTACTAGCACTGAAAGTCAAAAAACCTGTAATTGAAAATATACTTTGAATAATAATAATGAACGTATTGGAATAAATAGATATATTTTTTCAAATGGTACGTAATACCGGTATGTTAAAACAAGTCGGTACGGTAGCATGAGTAGTTCGTTCATGTCAGGTGCCGAAGCTTCTTACCAACCTTTCTATCAAAAGAAGTCGTCGCTAAATAACAATCGGTACCATTTTGATTTTCTATTGTAGTTGACATGGTGATGTCAGTGCCGTATTATGGATTTGTAATTCTATTGGTCCTCAGTGGAGTGTTTTAAGTTCAATAAAAAATAAACCATCCATTTCACCTGTCTTTGAAATTTTATCACCCTTTTCGTCATAGCGATTATCGTCCAATCGGCACTAGGTTCTGTTTTGGCTTCTTCTTCTTCAGTTGACGTTTACGATTCAAAACCATGATGGTGTGTTATTTACGAGACAATGACCCTCTGGACCATGGTTCGCTACACTTTAATTTATCTTAAGCTTTTAGAAAGTTCTAATACCGTATCTAGAAAGCGTGACTATTTATTCCATTGCAAAACCATTATTTATAAAATCGGATTTTGTACGACGAACATTGAACATTCTAACAGGTAATATAAAATCCGAATAACGAGCAGTAACGTCACGACATGACCTATAACATTCTTCAACGACAATTCCCGTTAAATCGATCGCTCTTCGATTGACTCTTGGTAGCCATTTCGTGTTTTACTTATCACTTGGCAAATTTTTAATGGCCTAACCTAATCTTGTATTTTCAACTTCATCAAGTACGGTATGGTGTAACTTGTTTGTTTTCTGTTCAATTATTTTGATGAGCGAGCTTATGCGTTTCCTTTTTATTTTTCATGAGGTACTAGTAAATAGCCCGTCAAAAAGGACGGGAAAGTTGTTAATTGCTGTCATGTTATCTGTCATATCTCATATTGCTGTCGCAATAGTCGTTGCAGTTATTTATTCATTCAACTCAATAGTCGTTACAGTTAGAGCATTCATTTTTTATGTCGTTTCGTTTTGTTTCGGTTGTTTCATTAGAAACATAACTGGTGAGGAGGAGGAGGAGCAGGAGGATCTTTGTATTTTATAACAATTAGATATCTTTTGTATCTTTTGTGTTGTGTATACAACACAGATAAATATTAATCCACCTCATTTATCAATCTTCAATCATTCTAAAATAACCAGACACCTACCTAACTTATCTTATTTCTCTTTCCTTAGCATTATATTTAACCTCACTCAGGTAACTTGTTTTTCATTGATACATTTTGTTCAATATTATTTGGAGTGTTCATACCATTTAACTATTTCCTATACCATTTGTATGCCTGTTTGTTCCTTTGGGACGAAGAAGATATTAAAAAAATAAAATAAAATAAAATAAAATAAAATAAAATACTCATTTGGTTTTTGTTTTTCACAAGATGAACAAAAGAAAAGGAAAGAAGGGTTGCTTCACACTAATTTTGGGCATTGTGGTACGAAATTGACCGATTTACAACTTATATCGTCAACGTCCGAAAGGGAGGCCGGACAGAAACCCAATAGACAAATGCCCATGCGTATGAAAGCTAATTTAATTTAATAACAATAGGCTACGTACGTTAGGAAATTACTCACTATGAGGGTTAGCTTGAGTTTATGTTCATAACGAGTGTGTATTATACTGTATTCATACCATTTTCTGTTGGATCCTGGAACCACGGGAATGCCATGCCACTCAAGTCCGATGACGTTTGAAATCAATCAATCAACCAATAGACTTTTTTAGAATTGATTTTTCGAGCGTTTGAAACTCATCACCGATAATACTTATCCCGTACACGCTTTTGTAATTCTAAACTATTCGAACGTTATTGGGGTAGGGTTTTTTTATTTTATTATATATATATATGTATGTATTTTTTTGGTGGTTGAGGTTGGCTGATAACCGGGTTGCGTTTCTTCCGCAATGATGAGAGATGATGATGATGATGATGATGAACCTACATTCTTTATTCCACAAGGGTTCCTTATCCTGTTGGTTCCTCTCCACTCCTCCGTTCGATCGACCATTCCCCATAATTACATTTCGATCGTTCCCATTTCCCCTCTTTTCAACGATGAGAAAGGAGGGAAAAAAATCACGGCTCCTTTTCCCACCCAATCGCATAGCACCCCCACAAAGGGGCGAATTCACTCGAATGACTCCACCCTCGGGTTAACCAACGAAATAAATAAAAAAATAAATAAATAAAAGGAACTTTCGTGATATCGATTGTAAGTAAAGATTATCTTTTCAGAACAAGGCTCAAACAACGCCACAGGACGTGTTGGGTTGGCACTGTCCAACACGTTGGTGAATTTTAATTCTTGAATCTACTAGCTGGTATCAAAGTTAGCCTCGAGGTTGGACGAGTAGCTAACTAACGGTGGCGATTGTCGTTGAGTCGTCGTCGGACGTCAGCTTGAAAAGTTGAATCACAATTTAACGAGGTCGTAAAGAGGCGAATCGTAAATGAAATAGGATGGCGACGATAAGGTTTTAATGTTAATGATTACTTTAATTATCGCCGTTAATGAACGCCTTCACTGGCGTTTTATAGGGCTCGTTAATGGCACTGGTAACTCCTCTTTTCCTCCTCCTCCTCCCTCACTCCAGGCCACGAGGATACACTCACCATCCAACAACAACGTCATACGACCTAACTTGTGCATCAACATCGCTTACCACTTTTTATTATAGGTAGAATAGAAAGAGTTGGTCAATCAGAATGGCGCTTCACCAATTCGTGTTCTGTTCGATGTCGACGATAGTTGACTTTAGATGCATTTTTCTTTTTAAATTTCCTTTTTCCTTGCTCGTTCTTATTTTAAGGCGGTACCGGTATTCGTTAATTCGATGTTTTCGTTAGAACATGAAACAACGGTTCTTACCATAAAATTTCTAAAAACTATTCATTCAATTCTTATGAGTCAAGTTTGCCAACTCGCAAATTAGCTATCCCTACCCAGGCGAACAACGCTAATATTCTACGTAGCCTACTTTGGTTAATAATCTAATTCAACACAAACAGAATACAATTGTATTCTGTTCCGATAGACTAGAAATGCCTGATTGGATTGATTTGTATTTGTCATCAGCGTCTGTGTAGAGGTAAAACTCACTAACAAGATTTTTAAGACAAACACGGTTTTTTTTAAGCATTTTCTTCTATGATTTTTTATTGTCTATCTGTAGCACAAGCTATTATTTCTCTACTAAATGTATGATTCACGTTCATAACTTAACCGTATGAAATGTTTTAATTCTTTAATATTGGACTTTCAATTAGACTGCACTTAGTTCGACTGTACAACATCAATATAAAAAAGACACATGTCTTTATACAGTAGATTAGATTGTTTACGATACAAAGACACGTTCAAGACATGTCTTTGCAGTGTTTCGTGGTGTTGATTGGTTTTGGTTCCATTGTTCATAAGGGATGCAAATTTTAAAAAATAAAACTTGAGCGTTCAACAAGCTCATTCTTACAATAGGGAACCTCTGAACAAGAGATTTTTCTTGTAGTAACGAAAGAATTTCTT